>VUQS01009514.1:13502-32594 GCA_015108495.1 Heterochromis multidens
TGCTATCAGTTGCCAGTTAATTAAGATAAAACAGAAATTTGAGCTCTGGTTAATGAGAATGCCTCACTGAATGAGACTCATTCATTAGGAAAACTTCCAGAGAAATATCTATAGAAAATATTTTACAGTTTATTTGTAAATATATTGTGAACTATTTTTTCCTGTTTCACCTGTAGCTTCACCTTATGTTTTGTGTTAGGTCATAGTTTTTTTTTTTGTGTTTTTTTTTACATGCATCAGCTCTGGTTTGGATGGTTGACCCATTACAGTAAGTGTCATTCATGTTTTTAAATCTGTGTCTTCCTCCATTGCTCAAGACAGGAAGTGAAGCAGATACTTGATATTTTCCTTTTTCTTCAACTGTAAATAAATCTAAAAATTACAATGCAAATTTAGGATATGTGATGGGATGTCATTTAAGTGTTCCAGCTATTCAGAAGAGACTGTACAGTATCTTACCAGACACTGTTGGCACTGAATGTTTCCAAGATGTTGAAAGAGAATGTATAACAGACTCCCATAAATTCAATCAGTCCTTAAACGTCACAAGCAGGGTCACACGTCTTTCAAATCTGTGACCAAGTAAAGGAAATTTACTTGAATGATTTTACTAGGCGGAAGCAAGAAGACGCTGCAGTCATAAAGTTAACTAATCGGATAGCTCCAGGCTCCGGGCTATCATCGGCTCTCTTCAGCCAACAAATGAGGGATAAGAGGCATCCCCCGCTTTGTGAGAAATGTTGAGTTTGACATTAAATCTTTCAACTTGAGAGGTAATCAGGCTCTCTCTCTCTTTCTGCACCACATGGTGTAATTTCAGACCTATCTGCCCTACTTTGATCATCCTCAAGTGGTAATATGGACCTACTGCCACTGATGAAAGAGAGAGCGCGAGCGAGAGTGCGAGGAGAGAAGAGAGTGAAATCTAACCAGTGATGTTTTGAGCTGGCTCACAGAAGCGTGACAGGGAAGATCAGGCCTGTCATTCAGTAGCGGACACACAGATGAGTATGAAGATGAGCTCCCTCTCTCGCTTTTTCTGACTTTCTATGAATATCACTTATCTGGCCTTTGCTTCCTCCCCTCCGAGCTTCATAATCACATCCGAAACACTTTCCAATTGCTCCTGACAGCCCTGCACTGCCTGCTATTTTACTGAGCATAAAAAAAAGGTGACATGTGCCATTTGAGTCTTCTAAAGCTACCCTGTAAAAGCCAGCTGACTTTGAATGGATATAACTGGTGCACGCAGATCTTCACTGATGTTCAGTGCTCAGATGCTCAATGTTTTATTCCCCTTAAGTTGCTCAACCACAATAGCTTGCTGGTATATTCAGAGGAGAGAGCATAAACTGTCACAAGACAAATCCTCAGTGGAGATGCTCCACTTTTTTATCTATGTTTCCCCTAAAACTGTCTTGCCAGTAAAATCATCTCGGCAGTTAGATCATCTTTATCTCTGGGAAAACAATGGACGCTAGATGCTTTTAAGAGCTGCTCCAAAAAGGATATTTTAGCTGTTTGAATCCTCAGTACATGAATGTATTCATGGATGCACTTCTGACAGCATCTTAAAACAGCCTCAAACCAAACAAGCAGATATTTGATTTAAAATGTAACTGTTTTTTTTTTTTTCATAAAAACAGTCTAATTTGTGTTAGGGGTTACCTGACATTTCACAATGTTTTTCTGTGGTAGCAAGAAAACTAAATGGTTAAATTAAGTGTCCAAGTCAGACAGATGATGAAACCCAACTGTAGTTACTCAGTTCATGCTACAATTAACACAGTCAAGCAGCAGCATCCCATCAGGGCAAGCAAGGCAAGAACTGCTTGTCCAGTGAAATCTAAAAATTGACATCAATTAAAACTAAAGTGAATGTGATCTCTCTCCTTTAACTTTAAACAGTGTTTAGTTCATAAGTGTTCATAAGCTTCTCTCGTTGCCTGTTTGCATCCACCCTTTAAATTACTGCAATGTTGTGGACTCTGTCGGCTATTGTTTCTGGAAGCAGGATTAACTCTGCTTAACAATTCAATTCAGTTCAATTCAATTCAGTTTTATTTATATAGCACCAAATCAGTGCTTTATATTGTAAGGTAAAGACCCTACAATAATACAGAGAAAACCCCATCAATCAGACGACCCCCTATGAGCAAGCACTTGGTGACAGCGTGAAGGAAAAACCCCCTTTTAACAGGAAGAAACCTCGGGCAGAACCAGGCTCAGGGAGGGGCAGCCATCTGTTGCGACCAGTTGAGGGTGAGGGGAGGAAGACGGGACAAAAAACAGAGTGTGCTAGCGTGCTAGACAAGCTGCTCCTGGCTTTCATTGCTCTGACATCAGTGACGATCTGAGCGTTGTGTGGAAACAGCTAGCGTTCATAAGTAACGTGTCATTCATTATTTTAACAGATAAGTTTCCTCTTACTAACCACCAACATGTTTGATGTAGAGGAGTTAGAGTGTAGTCTGAAGACGTACAAAGTTTAACCAGCTGTTTTACAAATACATCACCTTCATTTTTCATTATTTTGAATCCTCCTGTAGATACTGACAGTTGACCATGTCGCACAGCGCTCAAACCTTTTTAATTCAGCCGTTTTGTTATTTAAATATTTTAATATACTTTTTAACATCAGGGTGCAGTCATGATTTCTGAGCTTATTAAAAGTTTCCATCCATTTTCTTCCGCTTATCTAAAGTTGTTAGAGGTATCTGGTCCTCACAGCCCAGCCACTACTAACATATGATTTTACAGAATATGATGCCTTACTGGAGTTTAAACAGAATGTAAAGCATTTAAACTGAGCTCAACCTTACACACATCTGAAGCAGTAATATTGATCCATATAACAGTGATGGGGAATATTATTCTGCAGAATAAGTACTGAATACTTTCAGTTTAATTTGCCAATAATACAGCTTTATTTTGTAGTGAGGCATTTTCATAGTGTGGTATTGCTACTTTTACTAAAGAAATGGTTCTAATAAATTCCTTGTTCACTCATCATTGTCAGCTAATGGTAAATATTTTAACTATAGAGTAATAATTTTTCCAATTCTTCAATCAGGAAGGCGTGCAGAAAGCTGAAGCCTTCAATGCAGAGTGCAGCATAAATAAAAGAATAAAAGACAGGCAGCACAAAATCTGCTATGTTTTAATGTTTTAAGATCTGTTTCTCTTTTTGGATATTCATCATCTCTGCTTGCTTTTCCGTAGAAGTCACCCCATGCCACTCCAATCAAGTCTGTTCATGTTATTACATTTTATGATAAATGGGTGGTTGAAAAAATAACCTCCAAAAGTCAAAAATTCAAAGTGTTGGAGAGCCATGGCTCAATGCTGCTATGCAGCATCCTGTCTGGTTTTAGGGCATAGGCTACCTCTTCTGTGCATATAGGGTTTTACATACTACCACCTTAGTTCTTTGAATTCAGACATGGAAACAGGGTGCAACTGAGTTCCACCCACACCAGAGGGAAAAACAGTTCACAGCTCTGCACTGACTTTGTATTGCATGACCTTGTCAGTTCCATCTGCTAGCAAAAAAAAAAATCAAAAAAATATCTGAAACCTCCATAGAAGAGTAGATATGTGCAATAAAATGTGCGACGCTATCTACAGGATGAGTGGAAAACTTTTAGGCGCATGACACTCAGTATGCAAAACGTGTGGAGCAGGCTTTTTGTCCCTGATGTCCCTGTTTTCCTCTCCCAGTGGGTGTGATTTTCAAAGTATGACACATTTCGCATTTTCTTTATAACACATAAAACCAGTGCAACAGGAATGTTTTTTTTTTTTTTTTTAAAAAAGAATATTTGAATGAAAGTTCAGTGACAAGGCCATAAACAACTTCACAACCATTCATTTGAACTTTGGCACACAGGACATACACCCACTCTGTAATGTTACAAACATGTAAACACTGAAATGCTTTCAGCAGGTGGCCATAGGCTTAGTCACCATTGTGTTTGTGTTACCTCACTCAGTGACAGGTAGTGGCAGAAATTCATTCAATAAATACAAGACATTTAGAAAAAGTGGGTAACACACACCTAAAATTTTAATTTATCTGCTTTTTTAAAAAGGCAAAAATCCAAGTCATGCTTGTAATTGGCCTAAAAATCACTTACTGTGTGCCCAGCTGCTTTTTAAAAACCTATGTTATTAACATCAAGCTGTGCACAGAATAGGCTCCTATTGGTCTTGCACTGTATCTCTATCGTCGTTAAAATTAAAGATTTCAAAATGTCACCCAGCACGTTTCCATTCATGGCACTTGCACTGATTGACCCTTTGCAGGTCCCTGTTGGGACCCCCTGCCCTGTTGCCATAGAGATCATCTCTTGTAACTCAGAAACCTAGGATCAGAGAGTGTGAAGTTATCGCAATTAGACCCAAAATCATGTTCTGGTGGGCTTTTAATGCATTTAAGACTTTCTGTTTTACTGTAGGACCTCTTCAGTACAATTTTATTAAAAAAAAGAAAAAGATATCCATCCATCATCCAACTTGTGCTGTATCCTGGTTGTTTGGGACTGCAGGGATTTTTGAAAGAGTCACAACTGATTTTTGACAGCCGTGAAAGACCAGGTGTGAACTCAATGCATTCAGCTGTGGGTTATATCACATGTGTAGACAGAGAACACAAAAAACAAAAAAAACAACAACAAAAAAATAGAGCAAGAGATTTGTTATTTGAGGAAAAAGTAAAAATTGTGTCCTGTAGGCAAATCATAATGTGTCAGGGCATTATGTTCTACAAAGGACTGTAAAGTTGTAAGCGTTAAAAAGAAGATTTTTTTTATGATTTATGATTTTTCTAAGATTTTGTAGTTTTTCCACCAAAAAAATAAATAAACAAGAAAAATATTCAAAACAACAGGCTAGAAACTGACATAGATCCGTCCATCCATCCACTTAACCACTTGTCCAGTCCTGTTGTGCAATACAACAGGAGCCCATTACAGTTGTCATGGGGCAGAGGCGGGCTACACCTTGAACGGGTTGCTAGTCTATCTAATACATACAGACTGACACCTAGGGCCATTTAGAATCACCAATTAACCCAACATGCATGTCTTTGGACTGTGGGACGAAGCCACAGTCGAGAGGCCCCAGTCGGTACGTGGATTCCAACCTTCTTGCTCTGAGGCAACACTGCCACTGACTTTAATACATATCTATCTAATAACGACTACATTATTTTATCACAATGTAGATTAAACTTCAATGGAGTATGAGTTAAGTGGCAAGTTGCTGTCAATATAAGTTTTAACATTTTTTATTGAACTAATTTCATTAAAAAGTCTAATACAGTAGTTATTTCAAAAAGTTATTTTGGAAAAAAAACTACACCTTTTGTTTGTCTGCAGAGAGTTAGATGAAGGGACTGATACCACTCTAATATTTGTACAGTACATATACAGCAGATTTCCCAGGCGTGGATTAAGCCTAGTCCCAGACTAAAAGAGAAATACAGTGAAGATCTTCACTGAAAATACGTTTATGGCCTAGGTCTAGGCTTAATCCATATCTGGGAAACTGAGCAAGAAAACCATAAAACCTCTTGAAGGGGACTGAATTAATTAATCAGAAATGAATTCAGCACCCTTAATTGATGATATTCACAGCCCATATTAGCCATTTGTCGATCTATCGGTATCGGCATTTCTAACGACTGATAAATGAAAATTTAAAAAGTAAAGAAGAGACTCAGCAACACCTTTCAGCCATGTCATGATTGTTGGCGATGCATAGTTCACCCACCTCTGCAACATCATTGCTGGCAACAAACGTGTTTGTAATGGCACAAATGCAACAACCAGCTGATCTGATGGTTGGGCAGACTGTTGACCACTAAATACTGTAAATAACTAAACATAACAAATTACGGAAGTTAAGGAATCTATTCATGTTTGTGTCTGAAAAGAAAAAGATATTGTCCCGTATCTCAGAATATCAGATTTTTAAATCATCAAATGTCGGTATCGGTATTAATCGTCCTATATCAGTCATGCTCTAATCAGAAAGTATTATAATGTCTAAGATCAGGGTTAAAAACTTGTAAGAAATGTAGGTAGGATTAAAAAAAACAAAAAAACTATTCTTACTCTTTTTTCCCATCTTATATGTATTGTATTTGTTTGTTTTCTCTTTCTTGTCTTTGTCCTAGTCTACTGTTTTGCAAAAATAAAAATAAAAATAAAAAAATTATATAATATGCCTGAAATGATAAAATATTCCTTTAGGATCAGAATCAGAATCAGAATACTTTATTAATCCCAGAGGAAATTATGTGGTTACAGTTGCTCCAGGACAGTAAGAACGTAATTAACAAGTTAAAATACCAATATTAAATAATACAATATATTACAAATTTAAAAATATTACAAATAGCTCTAATAATACAACAACTCAATATATAAATATCCTAATATATTACAGAAAATTAACTATAGATAAAGTTGAATTGAGGTGCCCCTCTTATCATACTGCCTTTGTTATGTTAAATATTTCATCATCAAAATCCCTTATTATAATATTTTATCCAAACCCTGTAAGTTTTCATATGACATATGATTACCAAAGCTCACCTGCAGGAATGATTCCTATCCGTAGAGAACATGGCACCAACTCAGCATCCGGTTGGTTCTGGTCAACACCATGGTCATTTTGGGTCCTGGCAACCAACCCATGCAGGACTTCGCTGAACATCCCATCTCCACCCACACACACCACCCTTGACAGATAAAAGAAAAACAATAATTAAACACGTGGGTTTGTCATGAGCTTTCTAATACACAGATTCCTGGTCATCTAAGACGTCTGGCTGGTTGTCACATAATGTGTGTGTTATTTCAACCAACATGTGCATGTGGTTGAAATAAAACACACATGCTTGAGGAAAAATAACTACACAGTCGGAAAACTTTAACAAAAATATCACTGAAGAGGAGACCCAGCTGTGAAAGCCCAGTAAATAAGAATATCACGCTGTGCCATCAGGCATAACAGGTTCTTAAGTCTAACTCAAAACCTTACAGAAATGGATCTATAAATTATATGAGCTGCAGAGTAAACCCATAATGGACTCAAACCCTGCTTTGGGGGACCGAATAGCTGATGAATAGAAGCTGGAAACGACGGGGCACTCGGCTGGAAAGTAGGAGGCCCTTTATATTCGATAAAGAGCTGCATTTTACCATTGCATTCTACCTTTAATCACAGACCTCAGCAGCTTCATGTACAATTTGAGCTGAAAACATAACCTTGATTTACGTAAGTAAGTTTAAGATTTAGATCTACTGTAACTGATCCCAAAAAAACAAAATCACCCAACTACATAAAACTATAGAAAATGTGGAAATGCTAATAAACCTTCTTAATGATATTGTTTCATTGCAACTTGATAGAGTTATCCATTTCATTTTACCTCAACATCCAAAACACTGGGTTGTCATGAGTATTGTTTCATATACACTCCTTATGCTGCTGTGATCCTGGAGAGCGGCACAAGGACCTCTATTCTCCATCTACAAGTTACCTTCAGGTCAAATTTGTATCCAGATTATTTGCAGAGTTATTTCCCCTTCAATTGCAGGTTTTTCTTAGAGAAGTTAAAAAACTATTATCAAAGAACATTTATTAGTTAAAATTATAATGGCTCAGACTTCAATTAGTCACACATGCTGACACTTCAGGTCCTTTAGTAATTGTAAAAATTTTGTTGTGTTGCTTTTGACAAAAGGCTGGTGCCCACATGATGAATGCTCATCCTGTGACAACCTGCATGGATTTAATTTGTGACCAAATACCTGCCAAAAGATTTCCATCAACTTGAGGTATACATTGTTAGTGCTAACTGGCAAGCATTAAAGCGGCATGCTAACCTTCGTATTTTTTTTTTAATTAGTATTAACTTTTATTTTCATTCTTATTTTCATTTCAGTTTGTTTTCAGAGTGGGTTTGCTCTTTTCAGTTTAGCTTTTATTAATTAAAAATGTTCAGTTTTAATAGTTTCAGTGTTAGTTTTAATACTTTATTAATTATGATATGGGATATTTATAGGGGGAAGGTTTACAAAGTTCAGAACGGTATTAGAATACAACACTTAGGCAGTTTTCATGTCTATATCACATGGACAGTTAATTAATAACATTTTAATAAACATAAACCAAGGTCTGTTTAAGCTGGATGTGTTAAAAAATGTAACCAAATTGACTTAAAACTTAGCTAGCTTTGTGAGGAAACAATATAGTCTTAGTTTTTTCTGAAGTGTACTTTTTATTTGTAAACTGTTTTTTCACACTTAGATTTAGTTTTCAGTTTAGTTTTAGTCATCTATCATAACTTTCACACTAACAAAGTAAAAAAAGAGGTAAATGTTAAATCTTCTGAATATAATTATATTAGCAGAGTCACCACTAATACTAGCATTAGGTTTTCAGTCTAGGTTCCCAAAGTATGGCCTGTGGGCCGAAAGAATGCTCAAATGAACCTTTTATTTTTATCATTTCATGTCATACTATGATAAAGCAGGACCAAAAGAGACTTTTGAGCATTTCCCCTCAATTTCAAGTCTTATGCTTTTGCAATAATAGCAACTAAACTAAACCTACCTAACAATGATAAATATAGCTGATGCAAGCAATGTAACAACCACCTTTCTGTTGGTTTAAAACAAAACAGCATTAACAGTTACCAGTATAAACCACCATGCTGATGTGGTTTAAAGCTTTGATGTCTCCAAGAGCTAACACATGGCTACAAACCCTTACACATCAAATGTCTATTCATTTCAATCTTAATTATTTATTTTATTTGTTTTTTATTATGAAGCAGTAAACAAATAAGATGTATTTGCAAGCATTTATTATTACCTGTGGTACCGAGACCACCCATGAGGTTTAAGAAATGTCCTAACAAAGCAGAAAGGCAAAATATTATATATAAAATGAGAATCACTCATAACTGATAACTTATCACATGCTGAGTTAGAGACAGCCAGCTCTGTTAAAGGAAATATAGATTAGTGTCCGAGATGATCAGATTATCATCATGTTGTTAAGTGTGAGAAACACAAAGGACTTTGTATCAGTAATCTGTCACAACAAAGATTACAGCACAACAGGGCTTCATACAAACTATGGCTGAGTCTCTCAGTGGCTTTATTAAAACATGAACAAACAAACAAGAGTCAAGTTCATGTCACGGTAAAGAACCAGTTTTCAAAGGCTAAAAGCATGAGCTACCTATCTTAAGTACCTACCCGTCATATTTATCTAAATTGGCCTCTGTTTTCAAGTGGTCTCTGGCATGATTGGCACGCTCTGTAACTATGGAAACAAATCAAATGGCAAGCATTAGTACAAGTTCAATGAAAGGGAATATACTGACAAAATAACTAGGCACTTTGTGGCTTGACTGGTAGAACAAGCACTCTATTACAGGCATTTTGAAATATAAGACAAGGAAAAGTACTTCACTTTTGAAACATTCACTGGAACCTATCAAGCAGATTAATGGTCAGAGGCATAAGTATGCTGGCAAAAAAACAACCTAATTCAGCTAGTGTATAGTAGCCAGCAAAATGAGCCTAGAAAAACAAAAACAATATTTCAACAGTAAATCTGTTTACCAGGCATATAATATCAACACAAACACAATCCCTTAACCCATAGCAGCTGTAGGAAGCCCAAGGTGAATAGCAGTCCCTCTGATGGACCATCAATACCCCAGACTATGTGTAGCGGTAGCAAACACTTATTGAATAATAGATGTGTTTGGATACCCAAGCTTATCAACTATCACAGCTTCCATTAAGGTGGTGGCATGATTAATGGCACTATAAGCCAAATCATATCCTTGCAAGCCTCTTCAGTCCCCGTGAGAGGCCACGGTGGCAGTGGAGATCTATATGGTAACCATCAAGACTCATTTTTTATTTAAATGTTGAGGAATGCTACTGATAGGGACCCACCAATCACATTGGTCGAGATGCCGGCAAGGCGAAACACTGGAGCCACCTTCTGCTCGTAAATACGCTTCCCGCGACGCTTTCCCCCGTATGGATTGATGTATACCAGAAGGCTCTTTGGTCGATTGGCTGCAAAGTAAGGGAGGGGCATGAGATCATCTTTAAAAATGTGTAGCGTTTACCTTTTTTACAAATGCGTAACTGACAACAGCTTGATGAAGTTTTCATTAACCAGAGACCTTTTTCAAAATGCTCAGTCAACCTGACTGGTCCCCAAAACATGCCGCTCAAGAAATAAATGGTGTGTCTACTGACTGTAGGAGGAGTGTGAAGCAATTCAGAGGTACTGCATCATTCGGTGATAAACCTACAAAGAGCTGTGATGGAGAATACTAAATGGCTTGTTTATGGCTGTTGTGGAGGAGTGCGTTTAGGACAACAAACTGAGATACATGGGATGCTCAAAGTGAAAATGAATGGATTTGGATCAAGTGTTAAATGAGCACAAAGAAATATAGGGTGCCATATTGTTTGGCAATAAGACAAAAGTTCCATTAGATTGTATAAATGGATTGTAAATGGGTGATGTAAAGGTGTGTGACTAATACTACTGAAGATGCAGGGACTTCTTCAAAATGAATGTGGTTAATTACCTTGAATTGATTCATCCTGCCAAGCGAAATGGGACTAAGAGGACCATTTTAAATGGCTTAAACCCACCTTCCACTATTATTTCAGCATGTTAGTTAAACACTAAATCCTGTAGAACATAATCATGTTATTGCTTTGCAGGCTTATTAAACCCAGAGCGTAAGACAGTATTTTGCACTCAGGTCAAAAATGTAATTTAGTTCAATATGCTTGAATAATAGTGTAATAACTTTTTATGACCATGTAATATGTTACTACACTAAAAATGTTAAATTTCTCAGGCTAATCATTTTTGTAAACGTGTTGATGGATGATGTGCTGTTATGTTCATTTTCACTTTGATCTTTTATATGCCATCCTGAGTGCAAACTACTGAAAACATCTCATTTTTATGGACAATAGTGCACACTTTCCTACAGGAAGAATACCTCTTTTAGCAATAAGTTTGGTCCTGAATGATGATAACTTTATGAAATACTTACATTTTTTATTGTATTTTATGTATTGTAAGTATTTGGAGTGAATTTGTAAGTAAGAAACGTGGTGAAGGAGATGTGGAGGTTTGTCGTGAGAGGCCACTAGTGTTTTATGCTGTGGGTATTTGTATATTGTATATCAACTTGTAAATCTAGTATTTTATGTTGTATCTGTTGCATTTTTGAGATGTTTTGAGTTTGTATAAATGCTACCATGGCCAGTTCTCCCTTGTAAAGGAGATTTGATGTCAGTGAGAGTTTCTGGTTAAATAAAGGTAATAATAAAGTACAATTCTGAGGTGCCTGCATTCTTCAGCAACAACATTTTATGTTACCTTATACTTCTGCTCCTCTAACCAGCAAACATTTTGATGCTGGCTTGCTGTTATTTGAACAACATCTTGTTAGGTTTGAACAATATACATGTTAGGTTTGAAGTAATATACATGTTATGTATATTACTTACTAGTAGGACTATTGTTACGCACTGTGACAGTCCACAAGCTCACACAATGAAACAGGAATATAATTTATATCTTAAAATATATCAATCACATATTTTATTCGAAAAAAAGGCACTGAATATAATATTTTGAAATATTTTACTTTTTATTGTGCTATGTTTCTCAGGGAGCTTTTTTTTTTTTTTTTTTCCTTTTAAATTATAATATAAAAAAATATAATCATCAAATAAATTATGATATGATTAGATTTATCCCAACATGAGAAAGTGGTGAGATTTTTTTCTTCTTTTTTCTTCCCTATCAGTGGAGCCTTGACTACATTTTGTTTTCCATTTTACCAACTAGCACAATACAGTAGTTTTATCCTTTAGTTTATTTTAGCAGCTTCACTGTTTGACATAAGCTTGTGACATAAAAATCCTTGGATGCTTTAACCAGCTCAGCTAAATAGTCAGAAATGTGGGAATAGAATTTCCTTTCTGCCTTTACTCTTTTATTCTCCTTAATATATAAAAATCGATACAGATGGCTGTTTAGTGTAAAGTGACATACTTATCGTGTAGTTTGTGTTTCTTGTTCTTGGTGTCATTTTGGATAATACTCTCCCCTTTTCTTCAGCCTATTTTCACCTTACTCCTTATTTTGGACACCCCATGGGTGCCAGAGTCTTCAGCTTCTCCATGCCTCGTCTTTGCTTCATACTACCACTTCACCTCTGTCAACTTGACTGCTACACGGTTCAAATCACAGCACAAAACCCACTTGTTCACATTATCGTATCAACTATAATCTTGTTTATTTATATGTTATATAATTCCTGGTTTGTAATCCTTCTAGTTATTGTGATTTAAATATTGATCTTGTTGTTAATATTGTGTTGTAAGGCAACACTGAGTGTTCTGAAAGGTGACAACTAATGTTGTTGCTGTTATTTGTTATATATAACATAAATATAGAAACTGTTTACATAAATGTATATGATTTCCCTTCAGCTAGCCTATATTGACATAAGATAAGATAAGGAAACGGTTTACCTTGGGCTCTTTAGCTTTTTAACTTATCATATTGCAGTATAAAGTACACTGTATATTAGTGGTCCAGTGAGGTAGACTAATTAAAAATTAAATTAAAGCTAGGAGTGACATTACACTCTGTCTCCTGTATTGAAATTTTGTTTGAATTAATTTATTTGCCTTTGGCTCAGTAGAGTGAATCTTAATGACCGTGTGTACTTTCATTTTCGATACGTTTGTCCAAACACCCACTTGGCTAAAATACAACTTTCATGGTGCGTGTAGTCAATAAATTGAGTATATCAGGTACAAAGTACACCCCCGTATCTTTTACAGAACATTAGATGACACATACCGAGTAGTGATAGCTGCTCATTTGTAACTCTGACCCACTGCTCGCAGAGTGCCTGGTTGGCACAGTGAAAGGTAACTTCGCTACACCGCCACTGGTGCTGTCGTGTCCTTCTCACATAGGAAACTGTAAAGAAACAAACAGAACACTCCAGAAACCACTTATCAACAAACAAATCATAGACAGAGAGTTGAAAGATACACCTATCAATGCCAGAGAATTTCTTATCAGAAAAAAATACCTCCAAATGTGCTAAATAAAGCCTTGGATAATGTCTTCATTTTATGTCTTTTTTCCTTGCTTAAGCCATAATCATAAAATACCCAGATATGAATCACTGAAACACCCATCACGGCTTGTGACCTACAGTTTATTGAATAGGCAGGTATTTCTGCCAATTCATACTTTTCTCACTTACCGTACTGCCTGTCTTTGGCACAGTGCAGGCTTGCCCTGATAATAAACCCTGGCTTTATCCTTACCAGACAGGTTATTCAGATATATACATATGTAAGAAATGAAGGCAGGAAGTAAAAGAAGAAGTTGCCCAAGTAAAACAGGGCTCTGCTCATAGTCAGACAAAAAGTAGAGATGGACTCCCATAATATCCTGCTAGGAACATTACTGAAATATTTACATTAAGGAGCAAAAATTCACTCGCTAAGCACTTTGACAGCAGATTCACTCGCTAAGCATTTCAAAGTGAAATTATCACACTAAGCATTTTCTTCATCAGATAGAAAAGTTAACTTTTCAGGAAAGTTCTGCCGTCCAAATCACTAACAGTACCTCATACTCACCATGGGGTATGCAAAGAGACGCTCAGAGTGGGTGTAAAATTATCCTTTAATAAGTTACATAATCAGGATGTAAGTGATGGGGTGTGTCTTTGAAGCCAAGTTTCCACAGATTGTGGGAATGCAGTCGTGTCAGACTCGACGCACTCCATTGCCAGTAAACGCTCACATTAGTGAGGTAATTTTTAACATTTGGCTGTGATACATAATGTAAATCCGATCTTGTTTGGATATAATCTAATGGCTCCAAATCAAGCATTAGCCCCAAAGTCGCTGGCATGCTGCCATCTTAGACCCAGTCAGCTAAGCTGTGAGGGACTCTCTTGTTAATGCATTACTTTCTGACTATGGAGCTGTCTACAGGCTTATTTCCAGTGTCACATCACTTGCAACTGCTGGAGCTAAGCATAGCCTCTTGGCACACTTAAACAAAATGTAACTGTAATGTGGCATTAACATGCTATAATAAATGGAAGGCGACATTGATGTAAACTCAGGCTCTGTTGCTGGAAGAAACAGAGGAAGCTGGGCACTTTATCAATTTAGTTTGGACTTTAATAAGGCTGGGACACTGGATAGAAACTGATGTTTTTTTTTAATAAACAAAAATGCTAGATTCTTTACTCTGGGCTTTGCAAAACTTCTTTAAAGCTATACAAGACATACAGTAAAAATTTAAAAGCTGAGTACTAATTTTTACGAGTGTTAAATTAACATAGTAAAACAAGTGTGTCTGTAAATTTTATACCTGTGAATGCATAGGGATACAGCTGCTTTGTCTTTTTTTGATGTTTCCCAGTCTGTGCGGCGTCTTGGTCATCGTCTTCTGTCTTGCGGACAGCTACTATTTCACACACCTCAACAGTATGGCTGTATGCTGGAACGACATGAAACAGCTGTTTTAGTCCACCGCATTACACACTGACCAAAGCGTAATACATAGTCTCTAAAACAATTTCACAAAAGTAAAAAGACACACACAAAACTTACACACAAAAGCATCCATGTTGCATCTTATAATCTTTAAAGCTCCAATAATCAGTATTTTTTATATCGACAGTGGATCCTGAAACTAAGTGGTATGTGAAAGTGGTCACTCAGAGACAAACTGATGAAGTATTATCATTCACCTGCAATTCTCCTCTGCACTGTGGAGAATGATGAAGATCAGTATTTTAGTTTTATTGTCTACAGCTTTTATTAATCGCTCTTATCAGCCCCATTTCCAGATGTAACTTGCAGGGGTTTTGTCAAAAGCTCCGATAAGCCCAGTGTATGCTACCTGCCCAGCACCAAACAAATTAAGTTAGTAACTGTTTAAGAAATTAGAGCATTTAGCAGCTAAACAGCCAGACTCTCTCTCTCTCTCTTTGGCAACATGGAGTGCCAAAAAGAGCAGCATTTCCTTTACTGGCCACTTCAGGCTGTCTCACAGAGCTTCAAGTGGCCAATCCCAAGCCACACTGAACACAACATGAAGTCCACCCTGCAAACTGTGGTCCCCGTGTAAGTCAGAAATCAAGATCTCATTGTTCAGCAACTTGTGATTGACAAGTTGGTAGCCAACAAGCATGCAGCCTCATATTCAGAGTCATGTCCTCGCTCGTTACATCAGGTTTCAAAAACCAACGATGGAAAGAGCAACAGCGCTCAGTCTGAGGATCCATAACAGGACCCCACCAACCAATGGGAAATGCCACATGGCCACGTCTATCCCCTACATGTACAATCAAGACCACAATCTATGATCAGGAATTGAAACAGAATGCAACTGTTTGTGCCTCCGGAAAGAAATTCCATTTTGATTTATGTGAATGTATTGTACCATTCCCATGTTGAAATGTTCAAATTTAGAGCAGAAACCAACATGCTAGCAGGCTTGTAAAAAAACAGTTTTGGCCTCTATAGTAAATTTCCTCATTTATGAAAAATGTACAGGAATGGATTTTTATATAACTCATTCATTTAAATTACCTCAGGTATTAAGGCTTGAGGTTGTGCATCAAGGGTGTGGCTGCTTTGAGTTACATTTTGTCATGCGCCTGTTTTTTGGTAGCCAAATTATCGTCCCATTACGGATAGACCTTACAAAACAGGTTGGCTATCCAGCGCCAGCATTAGCTGATAATACTCCAGTTCAACTCATCTTATTCCACTATGGTCACCAAATGGCAATAAACAAAGTGCTAGAGTCAATAACTCAGACCATCTTTTATCCTTTCTATAAACTGGTGGAGATTGAATAAATCACTCCAAATAAATGCAAATTTTACTCTTTGTTTTCAGGAGTTGTAAGAATGGAAGTGTTTGCCATATGTAAGCCTGATAACTTGTGATCTTCACTGCCCACTGCAAAAAATAAATAAATAAATAAATAAAGTAATTTCAAAATACTATATCCAACTTCAGAATGTCAGCTTGGAATTTATTTCACAAAGAGTGAAACGAATGGGAATAACATTGTCATGTCCGAAGAGAGGTTGTGAGTGTTTGGGAAGGAAATGCATCCTTTTGTTAATCTCTCCCATGAGTGTGAGATTAAGGTTTAACAGAATTTGCTAAGCAGTGTGACCTGGTACCTCCTGGCAGTAACAAGACAGGGTAGCTCAGCTGACTTGAAGGGCTCTTAAGTGACATTAAAGAATGCTGCGTTGAAAGCTGGTGTTTAAAAAAAAGTAAGGATTTGTGGGAAATGAATTCATTCATCTTCACATCCTTATTAATATGAAACGCAATGACAGACAATGCACTGTTCTTTAAAAAGAACTTGTTTAAAAGGTGAAACATTTTCCAGGTCTGACAATACAAATTTCCCTTTGAACCATTTCATTATTTAAATATTGAATTCCCGAGCATGGCTACTAACAGAACAAATTCAGCAGTGCACTTTTATACTGTGGAAGGACAATATTACTTGCAATGAGTTTAACTGACCTGTTCAGCTGCATCACATACAGGCATTCCAGTCTCTCCTACAAATTTATTCAGCTGATATGGTGAAATGGATGGGAGGAAAGCATGACATATTTCTCTCCTGGGAGTCTGAGGGAATAGGATTTCATTTCTTTTTCAAATAAAGATGATACGCCATGCAGGCATGAATAACTTTATGGCCATCGATATTCACACTTTGACAAATAGGAAGAAGAGTTATGGCCATGTGGGTAATGGCTTTATTTCAGGAAAAAAAAAGGGGGGGGGGGGACAAGACTGAGGAGTTTTACTCCATCTATTTGAAAAATGGTATGTAGTTCTCCTGCCAAACTGATTGTTGGTATTGAATTAAAATACATAATGAATTTCTAAAAGTTATATATTCCATTTCTTAAACTGTTTAGCCTGCGCAGGAGGACTGGCCTATACTCCATCACTGGTTTGGTTGTCCATGCATACAAATCAACCACTATATTTACAATTTAGAGTTTTCAGTTCACCAAAGCTGGCTGTCTTTGTACTGTGTTTAGACACTCCAACACTCAGATATATTCAGGTGAGAACGTGCTAGCAGATTTGAATGTTTTCAAATACACTATATGGACAAAAGTACTGGGCCACCTACACACTTTCATAAGCTGGCATGGGTTTCCTAACCCATGGAAACGCATGCCATGAAGCTCCCAGTGCACAGTTTTTGTGCTGATGTTCATGCCACCTGATTTCAAAGATTAAGAGATATGGGCCAATACTGACATACTGACTATCAACAGGTAGCCCAACTTTAACCCTTTGAAAGTTAATTTCTGTGCTCTGAGTGAAGCTCCATTACCTCCAACTCTGAAGAAAACTTTGAAGATTTCTGAATGCAGGCGTAACAGTGGCTAATGGCAGCAAGTAACGCACGTGAAATGTTTCCTCTTTTTCCTTGAGACCAACGACTCCATCACACATCCAGTCCTGGATGCCACCACTCACTAAGCGCCAACCAAATCTGTTTTACAAACAGTGAATTTACTCAGTTCTGCAGAGTTCTGCTTCTATGTCACCTATTTTTAAAGGTGCATGGGGGAGAGGGAAGAAGTTCTAAAGAGGACAAAACTCCAGCACAACAGTTGCAGCACACAGAACAACATTATTGCTACACCAAAAATGTTTAAGCTGTGGAGCCGGTGATAGCTTTAGCTTCTAAGTCCTTGGCTCTAGCCGCATGTTTGGTTTTTAAAATGTTAAACTTGAGGCTTCAAAATAGTTAACAAACCAGTACTTGGCCTCAAGGTACCTACATCTTTAAAAAACCCTTAATGGCCAAGTTTCTCTGGTATGATTACTGACTTAGGGCTAGTTTATGGCACCATCCATTTACTAATACCACTTATGGCTACTAGTGGTTTTATATAATTTTTTTTTTTTTTTACAAAAAGCAGTTACTCACTTCTACTCAAGTGTCTTATTAAGCCATGTTGTAAGCCTGCTAGAAAAAAAAAAAATCAGAATCCTGAAAACGAAGTAGCTGAAAAACATTGAACCAATGTGTTTTAATTTACTGCTGCCTTTCCAAATGTTACATGTCAAAATGTGAAAAAGACCTACTGTATGATGATTTATGTCAGCAAAGTGACTGCAAAGTGACCCGTAGATGTTGACAATGAGTCTTAAGGGAGTATCTTACACAATCAGATCAGTCTATCAGTTCAGTGCGACTTTTTTAATGGGCATGAAAATTACTGCAAGTAAAGCCTTGCAGGGACAAAATGAATGAACTTTTCTAGCTGTTAGAATGATCACTGGACTTATCACAGAGATGTGTTACATTGTGGAGGGTGTTTGAACACGTAAAAAGGGTGCACACGGATAAGCAAAAGCAGATTATCTTTAGTAAAATGCTGCATGATGATAGTGACAATAACACAAGGCAAAGATAACAAACAGCTGTAACAAGTTTAGGATAATTCATCATGAAATTCTGAATTTGCACTGTTTCATATCTGAGTACCAATCTTGTGCTTGACTTGTGTCTAAAACTCTGAGGAAAATAATCAGAATCTCTTATCTCGTATCTTACAAATTTACATGTGTGTCATCTTAAGCTCGCAGGCCTAAATCCAAAATCCAAAAAAACCCCATAAAATGTATGATATCTTCAGACTGGTAGTCATATCAGTTCTCTCAAAGATAAAAAACAGCATTCATAATATTGTCAGTACAGACAGGGTTGCCTTCTACAGTCAGGGTGTTCCTCTGGACCACTTGGTCAAATTAACCCAAGAAACAAACACAAATCCAACATCCCAGTGAACCTAGCTGGGGAAGAAACTGGAAACAATAGCTAGCATTCCCACATTCTAACACTGCTCTAATAACCCTGCCACATACACACATCCTCAGATATGCACACACAAGGACACAATAATCCCATCTA
>VUQS01009514.1:47463-57825 GCA_015108495.1 Heterochromis multidens
TTTCATTAACAGCAGTGTGGATTCGTAGGTCCACCAAACACTTCTGCCTTTACGCCTGATGTTTGAATCAGTGATCTGTTTCAGTTGTGCCATCTGAATCAGATGCTGAAACCAGTGTTTCATTGCTGCTTACCACTTGGGGGGGAAAAAAGAAATCATAAAACAAATACCTAGATGTCTTTCAGCCCCCTTTTTCACACTATCTTTAAACATTTAGCCAGCGTGAAATTAATGTGACACAAAAGATTAAAAAAATTCTGCCTCATGCTGTGAGTAAATTTGTGTATTTTCACCCTATATACTCAGGACTTTTACACCCAGGAACTTTTTTTCAACAAACAAAAGTTCCTAAAGACTTTTGTTTACCTGCATTTCCACTGCTGTTTTAAGACCTGAGAAGATTAGGCAAATTATTCGGCAGACTTAATTTGCCTAATCTTCGCAGGTCTTGTAAGAATATAACAACCAAGTTACATCTCAGCTGTCTCTGCTCTGTTCGCTCTGTCTGTACTGGAGCTGTAGGTCAGTGCGGGCTTAGTGGACCATACACACCCACAGCACCCACAGCAGACAGGGTGAAGCCTGCTCTTTGGTTACATTCACACCAAATCTGGCAATGCGGCACCTCCTGCAGGGCTCCATGGAGTTGTGGCCCTGTCTGTTTGTGCTTTAGAATAAAACTACTGTGAAAAAAAACCAGAAAGCAGTGTTTTATTTCTCTCATTTACTGCTTTGTTTTGGCTAATGCCTCCCTCCTAACACCACCAGCAACCATCGCGTTCTCTCACAGTAACCAACACTTTATGGTTTATATCTTCAAAGTAAGCAGATTGTTTTTTGTTTTTTTTTATCAGCTGTTGTGGACATGACTGTGAGATAACTGAGGTGGATTGGCTCAAATGCTATAAGTAGGCTAAATGACCAATTAGAAATGTTTATCACTGCACCTTCAATTTCCCAGACCTTGAGAAAGTTCTGCTCCCTGAGCAGCAACTTTTTTTGGGGGTAAAATAATTTATTGGAACTTAATTTATACCCTTGTCCCTGCTGTAGAAATGAAGTGAGTCCATTCAAAGGTTCCCTAATTCCCGTGAAAACTTCATATGGTAGAAAAGTGACTCAGGTCATCTTATTTGCACATAGTCATGATGGACACTAAAAACAAAACAACACAAAGGGTAAAGGTGTGGTTAAATGGTTGCAGTATTTTTAGCCACATCTCAGTGAGGAATGTGGAAGTATATGTTTTTCCATTACACAACTGACAGTTGAACACACCATCTGTGACATCTTGGGCTGGGTTGGGACTATTATTACTTACTTTGTGGCTTTTCCTGTTCTGCAGTTTCAGAGGCAGTGACTCTACAGGAATGTCTAGTCATTCGGTGACTGGGTGAGCAAGTTGAAGAAAGTCAAACATTCCTAACCCTTGATTATACTTTCTGTGTCCACGAGTCCACTTGGGTCCAAGTGATGTAAATTTCATCACCAGACAGTGGGCGCAAGGGTCCGCGCGGACATCTGCGTTTTTTGTGACTGTGATTGTCTGCGGAGGATTTGGCGCATGTGTAGTTGGGGCATGCCAGTTATCTGTGTCCATGTCTGCAACGGAGAATAATCAAGGCATTAAACTCATTTGAGAAGCTGGGAAATAACATTGCGTGCAAACAGAAAATGGTGCATGACCTAAGAATTCAAATGGGTGCTTGAAGGTTGACTACACAGAGGTCCAGGGTGTGTGAAATTGTAGAATCAAGAAATGTATAGTGTCTCTAACATTAGTAGAGGTGTACCATTTGTGAAATTCTGGGCCGATAACAATAATGTTGTTTAAAATAACAATTTAGGTTTGTCAAGCTTATTTTATTTCATAGGTCACGTATAGCACAGCTCAGTTTGATTTTAAGTGGGCTGGACCCTGGACCAGTAAAGTTAGTGCCCAATAACCTATTGGAAAACACCTACAAATTGTCACCGTTTCTTTCAGTGTAAAGAAGTTTAAGTACATATTAAAATACATAAACCATTGGTAAAACTGGAATGAATAAGTGCAATTTTAGCAACACAGCATGTTTTTTTTCTAAATGACAAAGAAATGCTACTGTAATAATAATAAAAAAAAAAACCCATCAGCACTTTAAGAAATGAGTAACATCATAGAAAATCCCAGACTGTTTTTATTTTCAAAGCAGTAATTTTCTGAGAATTCACAGAAAATGTCCTATTCTTTTTACTGTGGACCCACTTAAAAAAAAAAAAAGAAAATTCTATAGTAAACAGGAACTAATCTGTTATTTAATGGAATACTAACCAAGCAAAGCACATCAACTTATATCATTCAATGGTTTATCTTTTACTTACTTGGTTTGGTGTATGCCAGGCCATGGGTGATGTCTTTGTCTTTAAGAACACTTCAGAACTGATGAAAATACAGTTTAAAGGCCAAAATGTAAACCCTCCTTCTTCATAATTTTCCAAAGCCATGCAGTGGGCCAGATTGGACCCTTTGGCTGGCCTGTTGTCAGCCCTGGGCCACATGTTTGACACCCCTGATTTAGTCAATAGTTAATGTCTTACTGATCATTTAACATTTAGTTATTGCAGAGTTATTAAATTAAATTAAATTAAATTTTATTTATATAGCACCAAATCACAACAAGAGGGGAGGAAGACAGCACAAAAGAGCACTTGGTGACAGTGGGAAGGAAAAACTCCTGACACAACAGATAAATATCAGTCACTGAAACAGGTAAATGGCAGTTTAAGACCATTTGCCAAAATTAGTCAACTAGGCTGATATCGGCTATTTACTTAACATTAGTAAACTAACTTCTGAGTAGAACATAGTGTAGATTTCTTTTAAAATATCTGATTGACATTCTCTCTCTCCATCTTTCATACTCACTCTCTCTCACACACACACACACACACACACACACACACACACACACTCTCTCTCTCAAATAAATAGAGGGGAATACAGTCTCTTATTCAGTAATAACCTATTTCTTTCTTCTGATTAATGTTTACTCATGTAGATTTCCACAGAGGGTTGAAATTAATTTGCGTGTTTTCAAACTTTCTCTTTCTTGTTAGTTAGGATGGAAGTTGTCTAATGTGTACACGTCTCTCTTTTCTTTATTATGGTAATCACTGTCTTTGTAATGGGAAAATTATGGTTCAGTGGTTGTAGTGCCTTGGCAGTCTGTGGGCAGCTTCAGACAGCCTCAGGAGCGTATGATCTACCTCAGGAGCGTATGTTGTCAGATGAGGGCAGTGTCAAAAATACGTGGTACAACTGGTCTGTGGGTCACTCTTGCTTGCGCTGTTGTTGGTCCATCAGGCAGCTGTGGAGAAGAGTGACGTTATAACATACAAAGAGCTGAAGTGAAATTGAGTGTTCAAAATGAAAAGTGTCCACTACAAGACACTGTCTGTACTTTTCATGCTATATAATTTTTTTTTATCTTTGATGGTTTTTCGTGCTTCTCCCATTCCTGGTGAACTCTGCTGTCACTCCCTTTTCTGTTCCGGCCCAATTGTCAACCAGTCAGCATTCGACAGACGCACAGCATCATCCATGTCAAGCAGCGTGCAGTTGGGATTTTGAAAGACTGCACAGGAGCACGTTTGCAGTAGTTGAAAACAAACACAACTGCTAAGCATAAGCATAAAAAGCAGAATACCTTTATCTGTTTCTCCTCCTCCACTTTCCCGTTTTCCTTATTGCAGTAAAAAACAGAAAAGCTTGAGTTTTGTTTAGAATTATTTTTTTTCTGTTGCCTCTTTTTGTTGCTCCTGCTAAATGAAACTGTATCCTGGCAGCACAAAGAAAGTAACTCAATGAAATTTTGTATTTTTTATCATAAGCTAAAGATGTGCTTCAGTTAAATGTTTAAAGATTAAGAGTCTGTCTCTGTGTGTGTGTGTGTGCATGTGGTAACTCACACACTGCGTTGATTCGTGAACAGAGTCTACAAAGATATGTTTGGAGAAAAAAATGAGCAACATTTGATGAAAAGAACACCTTGCAAACTGTTCAGCATGGAGGTGGAATTATCCTGCTTTGGGTCTGCGCGCAGGAAGGCGTGCACGGATAAAGAGATGAAGGGATTCTGCTGAATCTCAGCAGATTGTGGATACAAATATGAAGAAGTCAGTCAAGGAAGTGAAACTGCTCCAAAAACGTAGTTCAAAATACACCATGATCTACCTCAGGAAACAGAAAGTAAAAAGCTGTGCATACAAGACAGCCTAAAGAAGGATCAAAACATGAAGTGAATATTACAAAATGAATGGACAGCAAAACTCTTTTAAGCTGTCCGTTAAAGGAGAGCTTTTTTAATTAAAAAGATCCTACTGACTTAGAAGGGTGTCCAACATTTTGTCCCTGTAAGAGCAGCTGTTCATTTCCTTCATGAGCAGTTCATTAATAATTAAAGACTGGCTCATTTTAACATGTTTGTTTATTTTATTTTACCTAAAAATGCTATTTATATCATTGGTACTTGAGGCATTCCTTAAACTATATATTATCTATAATTCTTTTAAAAGGCAGTGTCTTTATGTAAACTTTAAATATTTTACAATGTGTGCAGGACAAATGTTAACTCATTTATTAATTGCTGGTGTTATTAAATTTCTTTGCATAGTTTCAGTCAGTCATTGTAAAAAAGATCAACTGTTCATCTCAGCTGCTCTAATTACTTGATCCTATTTTCTCCCCTTGTTCAACACTTGTGTTTTCTTTCCTTTTCTCACCCTCTACTTCCATCCCTTTTTTCTCCTTTCTTTTAAATCTCTTCTCCCCCCCCTTATCCCGGTTTTCTCTCTGTCCTTCAGTCTAATTAAAGCAGGCAACAAGCCTCCTCCAGCCACTCCAGGCAAGCCCAAGAAGGCTACCACCTTCCAGGAGTTTGAGAGCATCACGAGTGATGCTTGGGATGTCGGGGATGACGATGACGAGCTGCTGGCTATGGCTGCGCAGAACCTCAATATCGAGGTGGTCATGGAGACAGCTAATAAGGTAAGTTAAGCAGTTTAGCCTGATTGATGTTTTTCCTCTGCAGTAGCATAGTTTATCCTTTTAAACAGTTTCTTGCATCACTGTAGAAAGAAGCACATTTCCCAGACTCGTCATGAACCAACATGTCTTCAGTGCAGTTTGTGAAATAATCATAATTCTTTTTTTTTTTATATTAATTTTCTAGTGTTTTTCCATGTTCCTGAACACAAGTTTTCATCTGTCCAATCTCATATGTACTTGTTTGTGTCCATAAATAATATCTAAATACTTTTAAAGGACAAAAAAAGTCCATATTTGAAGGATGGAGGTGTTGGCAGAGAAGCTCCCACCTTAAGACCACAATATGAGACATACATGTGACAGGTTTTACATTTCATTTCTATAATTTTAATATGCTCTTAATTTAAAATACATTATTAATTATCATTAAAAAGGACTTGGATAGGCCTTTGAAACTACTGGGTTAGGTTTAGAGAAAAGTCACGTTTTGGGTAAAAACTTCTTTTAAATCTCCCTTTTCTTGGTTGCCAGGACGATGTGTCCTCTTCGAAGAGTCTGGACAACATACATGTTGCAGATATGAAATGAACTTCCTGCTGAAATAGATTTTTTTCAAAGTCATGCTAGCTGCCATGGTTTGCTTTTTCTGCATGAAGTTACCAAAAAATATTTTATACTATGAAATTAAACATTTGAGATTTACTAACTAAGAATAGTGTGTTCATTACTGAAGTAAGGCCAGCTGCTTCACTTTTAAGATTGGTGCATACAACTTCAGATTTTTCATATAGTAATTATCTTTTTTTGTTGACACACAGGTGAAATTACGTATTTCTTTTTAGCAAGTAGCAGATGCATAAAATTTTAAGTTTACACATCAACGCAAATTGTACACCCTAGGTTTTCTGTGGAGGTTACCAGCCTTAGGCTCACCAAGGTTTCACCTTGTTTTTCTGTCTACTGAACAGGTGATTGAGAATCACAGCAAGCAGCAGGAGAAACAGAGGCAGGATGAGACAACAGAGCTGGATCGAAGAGAAGACGACACACAGGAGGAGGTGACAGAGGACGACCAGGACAATGAAGAAGATGAGGAAGAGGACAGGGTGGAAGAGGGAGAAGCGACCAGCCCAGAGGTATCGTTTGCATCCCAGAGCAGCCCTTACACTGATGGCCGCCTAGTGAAGTCCCACAGCGAAGCTCCAATTGGGTCACCTAAAGGTTAGTGAGCACCATTACTCAGTGTTCTGAAAGGGTTTTTTTGCTCAAGTGCATACTAAGAAATTTCTGCAAAGCTACACTTAAATCCATAAATGAGTTTGTGAGCAGGGCAATACGTGAAATGTGAATAGGGCATCATTTAGAAAATGTCACCACTGTAACTTTTAATGCAATGCCATAAATAGATTTGATGGTTTGCGAAACATCCATTAAACACCATTAAAAATGATCGACATAGTCAGGTTTTTAGTGATGATGCACTTTTATAAGCCCACAAAGTAGAGTGTTTGTGGCACCAGTATTTTTAGTGGGATTTATTTACTCTGCCTCACAGCTGCTTTGAGACTTGGCAGATGTTGTCACTCTGCAGTGAGAACATCTGCCAAGACTGCTAATGTTGTACTTTCAGCAGACATGTTTGTGTAGTGCTCAGCATGAAAATTACTTTAAATTTAATTCAGTGAAAATTTCTAGAATTTATTATCACACCACTACAGAAATAATAAAGTAAATAAAACAATAGTACACCTGATTTCCACTAGTTTAAAGTCTCGAAATTAGTTGAATGATATTGCTGAGAGTTAACTCTAGATTCAAAAGCACAAGTATGAAGACGGAAGTCTGTGGAAAGTTAAGTTGTGGGTGTTTTTTTTTCATATTATTAAGAACAATTCTAACATATGATGGAACATAATTTAGAGTTTAATCGCTACACATGTATGTTTTTAACTTGGCAAGGTTACTGAGGGCCTCCTGGCCTGTTGGATGGTAGAAAGAGCAGCTACAACATCACATTAAGTCCCAGACACACAGGCCCAGAGACCACCAGGCAAATACCGGTCGCTATGGAAAAATGAGCAGCTGGAAAGTGGTGGCATAGGGTTGTTTGTTGTCACTAAGTGAAACTGGTCTCAAGGAGGTATATGGTGCCGTACCAAAAACCTCCTTCTCTAGCAGATTTCTGGGGTCGCCCGTAGTTTGCAGTAAAAGCTGCATCTTTTGAAATGTGTCGCTTTCAGCAGTAAAGGCACATATTTACTTTGAAGACGAGGGTTCCAGTTTGTGTAGCACTTTTTTAAGTTTCTCTGTTGCTCTCTGGTTAGTTGGCGAGTGTTTGGCAAGTGTTTGTAGAGCAGACTTATTTGCAACCTGCTTAAGAACTTGAAAAAGAAGGCAACTGGACTTCTTTAAGTTTGTGAAGACGTTTCACCTCTCATCCAAGTGGCTTCTTCAGTCCTAAAAACAAAAGGTGGAGAGTTCCAGGTATTTAACCCCAAGTGGGGGTTGTCCCCTTTGGAGGTGGTTGTTGATCCACTGTTGATCATGTGAGTCATGACATGAGCCAAGGTGTGAAAAAAGGTGTGGGTCATTACTGTTATTGGGGGTTAAGGGTGAAGCTACTGTGAGACCTTGCCTCACCCTATCATGTGACCTATTGGGGTCTCCTGAGGCAAGGGGTGAGTGGGGGTTGAAGCGCCTAGAAAGGGATCTGCATTGTAGGTAGCCGATAGCTACACAGACATAAATGCTTCTTTTCCACTAGTACCTACTCGGATCGACTCAGTGCGACTTGTCTCGACTCGGTTTCGGTGGTTTTCCATTACAATTTAGTAGCACATCAGCGTGGGTGGGGTCGTTATAGCAACGCGTCCCGAAGGTCGCATGACTTCATTTATAAGCGACACAAACACACAACAATAGAGGACATTGAGACGATCGTGACTTGGTCGATGGCTTTTTGTCAGACTCAGGGTAAAAGAAGAGAGCCAGAGAAGGCTGCGGGCGGCGAGATGAAACATGGTGTTGTTTGTGTGTAGCCATTTCGCTTGTTCCCGGGTTTCAAAAGTGGCAGGTTTGAATTTTGAAGGAGTTGCTATAATGACTCATCCAGTGACATCCCTCCCTGGCCAATCAGTGAGATGCAGTCCGCTGACGTCACATTTTGGGATCGCCTCGGATCGCTTAAAACCCCAGCCAAGCAGGTACTAAAAATGTACCTGGTACTAGGTACTACCACCTAATAGAAAACCCCTAAAACCGTGTCGAGTCGAGCCGAGCCAAATAGGTACTAGTGGAAAAGGGCTATTAGTGCATCATGAAGCCAAAAACAAGACAAAAAAGGCCCAGGAGCAGTTAGAATCCTACTGTATATCAGACAAGAATAGGACAGCATTCCTCTCCCAAAAGTCCAGCAACTGGCCTCCTCAGTTAACAGATAACGGAAACAGAAAACAGAAGAGGACTGCACAATGGTAAACACAGCCCTATCCCAATTTCTTTTAGATGTTTTGCTATTTTTTTTTTTAAATGGTACATTTTCCCAGTTTAAATTTTTGATATACTTTCTATGTTCTATTGTGAATAAAATATGGGTTTATGAGATTTGCAAATCACCATTTTTATTTACATTTTAAACAATGTCCCAAATTTTTGGGAATTGGGGTTGTGCTGCTTGAACTTCAACCTCTTTAGACTTTTGCACTTCTCCAGGTATCTTGGAAGTAGGTGAAGTTGTGCCAGCAACTTCTACTGTGTACTTAGTTTTTCACACAATACTTCTGTATTTTCACTTAATTTTGTTAAATAAATATTGACACAATGTAATATGTTGTGTTGGTTTTCATCTGAGGTTGTATTTTCTAATTTTAGAACCTGGTAAGGACCAGATACCTTTTTATTATGGGCTTTTATATAAAACCTTTAAAACCTTTGAAATTGAAAGAGGGTGCATTTAAGAAATAGAAGAAAAAAACAGTTTACATATAAACCTATTTAAGTTAAACTACAATCAAAGCTCTTACACACACACACACACACACACACACACACACACACACACATATACATATATATATATAGTTTACAGGATGAGTTTACAGAATGGGTATGATTTTATCTCTGCTGTTCTGTTGTAGAGTTTGTGTAGTAAAGGGATGTTGTTGTTTTATATTAGGAACAGGGAATTGTACATCTGGAAGAATTGAGTATAGACTGAAACACATAGTTTTGCTTTGAAGGATGTGAACAGGCTACTACGTTTTGTAGGTTTTTCAAATGTTTTGGGTATGTTGCCAGTATGTTATTTAAAATTGTGCATAATAATATTGTTTAGTGGTTAGCACTGTCGCTTTACAGTAAGAAGGTACTGAGTTTGAATCAACTGACCAGCTGGGTCCTTTCTGTTTGGAGTTTGCATTTTCTCCCTGTGCATGCATGGCAGCCTGTCCTGGGTTTACCCTACCACCCACCCTGTAACAGCTGGGACAGGCTCCAGCCCCCCCATGATACTGAATATGGTTATGATAGATATGGATGGATAGAGGGACTCACCATATTTTATATTTTTATATCAAATGCTTATTCTGTCCTCCTGGTTAACCAAAAATGTTTCTTGTTGGATTTGGTTCAAGTGTTAAAGTGTTGCTTATTATTATTTCTATGTATGTATTAGTGTTTTTTTTTTTTTCATAGTCAGGCTTAATTTTGTTGTAGAGGCTCTGACAAAAAACTCCTCATGATTTTGCTTTCAACCAGTTATTTGAAAATAATGAGAGACTAAGAGCCACATCAACAAAAACAACAACCTTATTAAGTAAGGTGTTTAATCTGCCACTGCTGCTTTCACAACCCTTTCTATCCTTTACTCATCTTCTGTTAATACAATAAAGTGGGGAGACAAAAAAGGACCAAGCAAACTGTAGAGTGGAAAAAGACTGAGCAAAGAGTAGAAGTCTTTCATAAATCAAGTCTGTTGTGTGTAAGACTTAGGAAAGCCCAGACAGAAAAAAAAGACTTGGGGAGAAGAAGAAATGCCATAAAGGAGAGAAAGTTATTATTAGAGGAGGTGGGGACTAATCCTAAAACTCCCTTATATGGAGCTCTTTCAAGAGGATATGAAATATAGATCATTTCCCCTCTTCAAGCTCCAACGTTTTGGATGTTAAATGCTCATGTTGGATATGTCATATCCATTAATCAACTGTAGTTGCATATGTGGATGTCAACAAACATGACCCACAATTTCCTTAATTCATAATGGGGTCTCATATTGTATTAACATAAAAATCCTTAATAGAAAGTATTAGAAAGTATTACATATAGAACTAGTAATAGAA
>VUQS01009517.1:0-10641 GCA_015108495.1 Heterochromis multidens
CCGAACCCGTCTGCCGTGGATGTGTGAACTACGAAGGTGCCGACCGGATTGAATTTGTTATCGAGACTGCCAGACAACTAAAGAGAGCACACGGCTTTCAGGAGGGCCGCTCTCCAGGCCCGGGGAAGCCCCAGCACGCCGGGAAAGAGATCAATCACTCGGTTGGAGACCCGGGCTCCCGTCCGCCGCAGCCTCTGGATCGTTATCCACTGTCAGACAGGCCGCCCCGGCTGGGACCGGAATACCAAGCGGGCAGGCAGGCGAACGGCCTCCCTATGCCAAACGGATTTCCAAAACCCGACGAGCCCCCTGAGCTAAACCGCCAAAGCCCCAACCCCCGCAGGACTAGCACGGTTCCTCCCAACTTGGTGCCTTTGGTAAACGGCGGGATACCTGCTATACATCCGCTCAGCGGCCGCCCGACACAGATGGGTCTGCCCGGTGCTCTGGTCGCGCCTGTCTCCGGGGAACACGGCAAGCGTCCGGAGGAGCTGAAAGACAAACACCGGCCGGACAGCATATCGGACATGTCGGACAGCCATAAGGACTGGATAAACAAAGGCAAAACTGTCAGGGACCTGATGCTACACACGTTCGACGGCAGGTTAAAGAAGGACCACACCGCCATGCAGCGGGTCATGGCATATGAGATGAGTGCCACTTCTTCAAAGACAGGTAAGACTGTTTTTGTTTTGTTTCTGCACTAGAATGTCGTGAACTGGCACGCGCCATGAAAACGGGAACTAAACAGCAGTGAAATAATGTGTCAGCACTGCACACAAGGTGCTGCTATGCATTTACGCCATCATGCAGGGTCCGCCCAGCCACGCTGCTGGGACGCACCCGTTCACCTCTGTGCACGCCAAGGTTTGGCAGAGGACAGCAGCAGCGTCGAAGAAGCCTCGTGCACGCTGTGTATGTTTAGAAATTTCCTGCCTTTCATTCTCTGCAGACCCACAAGCTGGAATGTTTGTGTGTACTGTAGTGTGGCTGTTAACCCTGTTCATCCTTCTTCCTTTGCACAGACAGGGGTAAGCACCCTCGGCCTGGGAAGAGGAAGGCCTCCCCAGAGCCAGATGGTGAGAGCAGCGCCCCCAAGATGAATGGCAGTGAGGGCCAGCCATGGCTCCCCTCGCCCTCTGAGGTCCTGAAGATGCCCCCAGCTTCCTTGCCAGGCTTCTCTGCTGCTCCTCCATCCACCATCTCCCCCCACTCCCGCACCACACCACCTGAGGCTGCCACGGCGCAGAATGGCCAGTCACCCATGACTGCACTCATCCTTGCCACTGACAACGCAGGCAGCACAGGCTCACCTAAGGACAGCAGCCAGGTACACTCCACCATGGCAGGGGCACGACGGAACAGCGGCAGCCCCTTGTCACCCTCACAGAGGAGGCTGGCCCAGAGAGAGGGGCCTGTGAGCGCCAACCCTTCTGCTCCACATGGTCCCAGCGGTATGGAGCCACCGCCACAGAGCATTCCGGACTCCTCTGTGCCACCGGGCAGCATACCACTGTGCTGCACTCTGTGCCACGAGCGGCTAGAGGACACTCATTTTGTCCAGTGCCCATCAGTGCCCTCCCACAAGTTCTGCTTCCCCTGCTCCCGGGAGAGCATCAAGCAGCAGGGGGCCACTGGCGAGGTGTATTGTCCCAGTGGTGAGCGGTGCCCGCTGGTCGGCTCCAATGTACCCTGGGCCTTCATGCAGGGGGAAATAGCCACCATCTTGGCTGGAGATATAAAGGTAAAAAAGGAGAGGGACCCTTAAAAAGTTCTCCAACTCCTTCTTGTGAACTTTGTTTTCCTCTTGTAACCCAAGTATGGCAACAACAGCAGGACATAAAGTAACACAGACATAAATCACCCAGCAACCCCCAGAGGAGCTGGCGGACATGTACATAGTGAACACAAGGGAAGTGTATACTTCATAAACATGGCTGTAAAATTTTTGACTTTTTTGTTCAATACATTGTGTTTCTATATTTTTGAAGACAAAAGGTGTGTACTCCTAATAAGACTTTCCCCTATCACACCTCTTTCTTCTCAGTCTGTCGTTGTACTTTAGGTCTGCAGACAGTCTCTGTCAAGCATAGAATGTGACTAATTTGAGCACTTGGCAAAAACCTTTAATAAATAAAACAAAAAATGCTTCTAGCTGTACATGTATGCACTTGTTTAAGAAAAAACTTGCCAAATACAGTTTCAGACCTTGTAATAATACCTCCGGTGTCTCTGTGGTTTGCTTATTTTCTATAATCTTGGAGTTGGTCGGAGAGTCATGGCCTGATTGTGAATCAGCCATGATGCAATCCCTCCCAGCAGGAACAAACTGGTTTCCAGGGAACAGTGGGTGGAAGGAAAAAAGTCAAGGAGAGAGGCAGGGAGAGATAGATGGATGAGGTGGAGGAGAGGAGCAGGGGGATGAAGGCCACAGTAGAAGTGTGTTGCATGCTGTGTACTGTAAATCACACGTGGGCAGGCAGAGGTTGCTCGACACGGAGGCCTCGTGCCCTGCGAGTGCGGGGAGAGATAAGGAGGACCTAAAAATAGTCACCGTGGCTTCAAAGTGACACCCGCTCAGGCGTTTGTTGATGTCAAAACAACTGCCTCGTATGTCCTCTGCATCAATATGTTTGGGCCCTTCATCTTTGTTGACATGTCTGGAGCTAGAGGGTTTTTTTTTTTCTTTTCCCTCATGTTGCTGACTAACACTCCCTCATGGAACCAAATCAACCTGACATCTCATCAGATCCTGGCAGCAGATCGGGGTTGTTGCTGACTGAACACACGCCCTGATTCCAATGAAAGCACACTGGAGATGTGAGGTCATGAGCGGCAGGGGCCCACTGGGACTGTTAGCACAGGAGCTGAGCGATCAGCCCATTGCTGATTTTTTTTTTTTTTTTTTTCCCCTCCCCCCCTTTCTCTCTCCCCATGTTGCACCTCTGTCATGCAGTCAGGATGACAGGGATACCTCAGAGCTCTGTTTTCTGATTCAGACAGGCTTCATTCTCCACAACAAAGCTGCTTCATCAGACAAAATGGCTCCTGTCAGAACGGATTTGGACGAGGCTTAAATCTTGCCCCCCCCTCACCCTCATGTTGGCATCATTTATTTGGCTTATTTGCTTTGCTTCTATTTCAAAGTTAAAATTGTACATCAAAGTGTCGCCTGTGGATATTCTCTCACCGTTACATTCGACTGGTTTTGACTTCAGGAAGAAAAATAATGAGGAGGAGTAAGGAGGGGCCCCTGCCTCAGAGTAAGGGGGTGGGAGTAAATGCCTTGCTCAGGGGTCACGTGCTTGTTAGTGGAATTCCTGAGTCACTGTCCTCCCTCCCTCCCTCCTTCCTCTTCTAATGTCTCCTCCCCCCGCTCTGCTGCAGTAACACGCCTTCCACTGTTCAAGGCTGCTGATCACACAGACAGCGGATGAATGGGGGCCTGTATGTGTTTATGCCAGGGCCCAGCAGCTTTCAGCCACCATCCATAGAGAAAAAAAAGAAAACATTAACCCTTTCCTGGTTCCCTCCATAGACGGTGTGTGAGAATGGGGGTGGAGACATGCTCAGGTTTAATTTTCTCCTGCAACACATTTAAAAATTCAATTTACTTTCTGGTGGAGTTATATCTGGACTGGAGAGCTGGAGGGGGAGAATATTCTTTCAAGCTTTCCTGATTGGCACACTTTTAATTTTTAAAGCAAACATTTCAAATATTTTCAGCATTTCAGTTGATTTTTATATCATTACCAGATATAAAAGTTTTTTTAAGTGTCTACAATAGGCTTAGAGAGGTTTTATAATGTTTTGGTTGCATGCTGTGCTGGACTTCTAGTGAGATTAAATCAGTCCAGATCAGCAGACTAATAGGTCAGTGGTGGTTTTGATTATGCAATGTATCTTTTTTTTTTTAATGAAATTACTTTCCTTTGTAATCAGCAGTAAATAGGTCTTTGCACTTCTGTAAATTTATGTCACTGAGACTTGCAGACAGCCTGTTAGCTGTAATGGAATTCATATGATTCACGATTATTAGATACTGGCGGTATTTGGCTTAGTGGTAATGATGAGGAACATCAAGCTTCTACATCACTCCCATGTGTGGTGGGAAAACTCGGAATAACATTAAAAGTCTTGCATTAAAATAATGGCCAAAGTGAAATTCAGAAATAACTTTTTTTTTATTGCACTATTTACATTTTTGTCTCATCAAAATATAGTTCAGTGAATATAAGAACTATTTTAAAAAGGGGACAAGTAAAGACTGATATTTCCAAATTGTGTTACAATGCTTCTATAAATATACGCAACAACTTGCACAACTTTTACTGTATATCTGAGGCTTCATTGCTAACAGGAGGGGGAGAATATTCTTTGAAGCTTTTTCCATTGATAAACTTTTTTAAGTGAAACTTTAAAATATTTCAAAATAAGGTACCCTTGAACTTTCATAAACGGAATACGGAAGGATGGAAAATGCAAACATAGTTACCTAAACAGCGTCCACGTTATTTGTTCTGTAAGTGTGATAATGAGAGTACTAAGTCTGAAGACTGATAACAGAATGACATTGCTATGCAGCCATGCCAGTTTGTATTTAAAAGATTTATTACTTAAAATAAAAATATTATTTATATTGATATCAGCGTCAGATCTGTCACTTCCTCAGTGACTTGGCTGTTGAATCTGGAAGTTAATCTCTAACTTAATTGGTGAATAGCATAATGGAGATAACAGTGGTATCTCCACGATACACCACAGATATGGGTTTGAGATCCAGCATGGGTTATTTGAAGAGGCTTTGCTCCAAAAACAACCAAAAAAAAGATACTTCATTCTATTGTTCAAATGTTTTTTGCTGAAAAGGAAAGCAGATAATGGCATCCTCACAAGGTTCCCTTTTCGCAATCCTCAAAACAATAACCTTTGGGTGGGTTTAAACTTTTTGCAAAACTTTTCACACGTCCTGGAGAATTTGGATTCTTCAGCACGGGGTGTGTGCTGTGCATTACAGTTGGACTTGAATGTATATTGGTGTTTATTTAGCGACAATTTTGCCATTTTTTTTAATTGGCTTGTAAGATTGAGTTAACATGCCATTTAAAACCTTTAATGAATTGTTTACAACTCACTTTCAGCTTTGTAAAAATTAGTTTTATCTGTGAAGGCTACAAAATAAAATTCAGTCCTGACTACAGTAGATCAGGTTCAGCTCAAAGCCGTCAGGCCTCTACTACAAAGCAAATTCAACTTACCAAGGATAGTTTTTCCTTTATCTGTCTTGACTTACCCTAACATCAGCAATCAGCGGTCACATGAAGGTGGTTATTAGGGGGTTATAAGGGGTGGCTGTAGCTCAGGAGGTAGAGCAGGTCACTTACTAATCGGAAGGTTGGTGGTTCGATTCCTGGCTGCTCCAGTCTGCATGCCAAATATCCTTGGGCAAGATACTAACCCCAAGTTGCTCTCCGATGCATTCATCGGAGTATGAATGTGTATGAATGGTTAGACACAAAGCACTTCAGCACAGAAAAAGTGCTTGTATGAATGGGTGAATGAGGCAGTTGTATAAAAAGCGCTTTGAGTACTCCGGGAGAGTAGAAAAGCGCTATATAAGAATCAGTCCATTTACCATTTACCATTTATTAACTCCATAAGGATTTCAGTCTCATTATGAGTGCATACTGTGCAAAGGTTTTAGGACACTTAAAGTAAAGTATGAATTTCTCATGAATAATGTTGCAAATAGTTTATTATCGTGAACTTGATACAAAGTTCCATAAACAGAAAAACCTTAAATCAGGATCGTCTTTGGTGTAAGTTTCCTCTACTTTTAAAACAACACAAAGCTTAAGTACTTAAGTACTTATCAGGATGGTTGGTAAATGTGCAACAGTTCTGTGAATTCAGGCTGTGTCAGTCTCCTGTCTCTTCATGTGATCCTAGACTGACTCCATGATGCTCAAGTATGGTCTCTGTGTGGATCTTGCACTTCTTGTGACTGAAGGTCATCTTTTTGTGATTCTGCATGTTTAGGCTCATTGTTATATGGAAAAATGAAATTGGGAACACCTACAGTACCTGAAAGTTTAGTCACAGTACTGAAATGTTTAAAGGAAACGTCCAGACAGAGTAACTTGTCAGTCCACCTCATGTTTCTTGTCAGTCATACCAGCCTTATATAACAGAAAAAAACAATCTTGTAGAGTGGGAATCCTCTCTGGACACAAAGACCCTTCGGGTTACTGATCCTTTTGATGTCTTTCAGCCAATCAGATGGCCAGTCCAAAGTAGATCCAGACCTCCGCCCTCTCTCTCAGGATGGTTCATCTTTGGTGCGAGGTCGGCCTCAGATTCCAGTCGAACCAGCTCGTTTCTTTTCATCTGTCACCGAAACTCAACACCCAGAGGGCCTGAAGAGCCAATGGCCCGAGATTAATGGGTTTGCTCAAATTACGTGGCACACTCAGGAGAAAAACTCAGGGTTTCTCTCCCCTCCTGTCTCCCTCTCTTCGCTCTGTTTGTTCAGCTGTCCCTCACCCAAAGCTCAATCCCCTCCAGCCCCAAACCGCCTCCTCTTTCCTGACTCTGAAGTGCAGGACAGGGCTGGAGAAAACACGTCTTGAATCCTCTTGCTGTAGAACAGCAAACACAGAGCAGGAACAACAAACCTCAGCTGTTCACACCTCCATGAATGCTGCCAATGACAACAGCTCAGATAAAAAACACTAACAACTGGGTTTAGCATTATGCTGTAAGTTAACAAAGAACGAGTCATTAAAAGTTTTGTGGCTGTTTTTAATAGGTTTCACACTTAATAAGGTAGGAAACTCTACCTAGAGGGCATATGAGGAGACTTATGATGCCTTCAAACTGGGTCATGATTCATGAGATTATAAATGGAAATTATTAAGTAATAAAGACTGCTCTGTGATCATATATCAAAAACACAAATAAGCTTAAATTAAAATGTAAAAAAGAATCTCCTAGGGTTAAAACATCTGAAAACTATTTTTAACCTTAAAGCTATGTGGTCTGTCCAAGCTGGAATCAAAGAGACAAGGAAAATGAAGATGAACTGGAGGAAAATAAAGAGCTTATGCTAAACCATTAAAAATAACATTGCAAACTGAGCTTTTATTGTGACCCAAACACTATTTTGAATACAGATTAACTTTACGAATGACTTAAGTCATTTATGCAACAATTACTGCATTTTATGTTTTTCTTATTTTGAAACCAGCATTATGATGTAAACTGATCACAATCTGATTGTTAGTGGAGAACCCATGGCAGTGTACAGTTGTGGTCAAAAGCTAACATACGCTTATCATGAGCATGAATGTCATGATAATTTTGGGCTTTTAATTATTTTCTGTTCTTTTTCAAGGTGGAATGACTGTGCAGCATAAACCTTAAATGACTAAACAACAAGAATTGGGTGCACAAGTTTGGATTTATTTTGGATTTTCTCTGATCAACACAGGGTCAAATGTATACATACAGGCTCAAATATATGCACACACCCCCACTAATATTTGGTTAAATGTCCCTTAGCAAGTTACACCTCAACCAAACGCTTCTGATAGCTATTGACAAGCTTCTGGCATAATTCTGGCTGGATATTTGACCACTCTTCTTGGCAGAATTGGTAGAATTCATTTAAAGTGGTTGGTTTCCTGGCACGGGCCTGGGTTTTAAGCATAGTCCACAAATTTTCAATAAGGTTAAGGTCAGGGCTTTGGGAATTCCATTCCTTGAAGTTTAATGTTAGCCTGCTTTATCCATTTCAAAACCAGTTTTGATGTGTGTTTGGCATCATTGTCCTGTTGGAACACCCAACTGTGTCCAAGTTTCAACCATCTAGCTGTTGATTTGAGGTGAAGTTGAAGAATTTGGAGGTAGTCCTTCTCCTTCATTATTCCATCCACTTTGTGCAATGTACCAGTACCACTGGCCCAGCCCCAGAGCATGATGCGACCGCCACCATGCTTGACAGTTGGTATAGTGTTCTTAGGTTTGAAAGCCTCACCTTTACTCCTCCAAACATGCCACAATGACAAGAAGTAGCTCAATCTTTGTGTCGTCTGACCATAAAACTTTTCTCCAGAAGGCATTTGGCTTGTCCATGTGGGCAGCAGCAAATTTCATTCGAGCTTGGAGGTGTCGATTTTGAAGCAGGGGCTTCCTTCTTGATCAGTACGCTCTTAGTTCATGGCAATGGGAAACTGGCTTCACTGTGGACAGTGACGCTGGTGTTCCAGCAGGCTTGAGCCTTGGTAGTTCCTGAACATCCTAACCAATTTCTTCTCATCTGAAGGTGACAGTCTGTGTCTTCTTCCAGCCCTTGGCAAGGTGGTGACACATCTACTTATGTACAATTGTTTGAACTGATGATCTTGGAATTTGCATTTGTTTAGAAATGGCTCTAAGAGACCTTCCCAACTTGTGTAAATCTACAATTCTCGTTCTTAGAACAATGGGAAAATCCAAAGAACTCAGTGAAAATCTGAGTATGAGTGCTGTCACACAAATCCTTTTTATGCTTCCAAAGATAAATTACCAGCTATAGTCAATTATGATCATAAGAAGTTAATTGGCCTTGGCCTTGTAAAGTTAAAAGACATTGTAGAACCTTTACCACGACTTATTAAAAGATTTTTAAAAGAACAGTTCAAAGAAATCATTAAAAGCCCAAAATTATTATGGTATTCATGCCCATGTGGAGTGTATGTAAACTTCTGATCACAACTGTATTTCCAAATACAATTATCTTACAAATACAATTATTTATCTTACAAATAATATTCCTTTCTACATGAACAGACCTTCCAAGAAGTTTGTACTTCAGTTCTGGTGAGTGAAGTTCTAGTATGTTATTACTCTGTTACTTAGCAAATTTAAAATGATCTTTTATTTTTCCAAGCTCTAATAAGGTTTCTCATTTGATATATTTTGTTTGTGCTATTTTTAATCAATTTTGATATAGGTTTAAAATGATTTGCAGATCACTTTTCCATGGAATTACAATTTAGACATAACTTTTTGGAAAACAGTTTTACAATGGAAGTTATACAAGCATGGTAGCTTGTTGACATCAGCCTATAGCCAAAAGAACCCAAACTAAGTCAACCCACACAAAAAATCTAATGCAGCTGTAGACTCTTAATCATGTTAGTTCACATTTTTTTTGGATAAAAATGATCCCTGAATGTTGTTGCTTACAACTAATGGACTTTAGTTTATTAGGACACTGGGAAAAAATAATAGCAACAACTTCCACACTGTTTGAATTCAGTGCTGAATCTAGCTAGTTAAGTCCACATATTAGACTAAGAGCAGCAAAGGTGAAACAATAAAATGGACATCAGGTTTTTGTAGTAAACCTATAGAGCAGCAATTGAAAATAATAATAATGAAAATTGTTATTTTAATTTTTAATTGTCCAGTTCTCTGAGAACTTGGTCATTGCAAGTTGTACAGTCTTGTCAACTTGCAGCTAAAAATGATCATCAAGTGTCCACAATGATCCCATGCTGATCTGCTTTGGGGATTTAGGGTGAGTTTAAGTTTACCATGTGCTCCGGGGTCATTGTGTCCAAACAAGTTGCTGGTACATACAGGGCTGGGGCCTCTCTTCATCTGGAGTGTGTCCAGATCCTAATGCTGTTCAAAAGGTCAATCAGCCCCCACATGAAAAATGACCCCAGCTTAGGCAGAACATGCTGCTGTCACACAATTGGTTAGCCAGGCCCCCACCACGTCAGCACTTTCACATGTACCCTGGGACATTACAGACCACCCCCACATCCTTTCCTCATGGCGCGCACACACACACACACACACACACACACACACACACACACACACACACACACAGAGATTGTGCTCTGTCAAAATAAAGGCCAATACTGATACTTAATTCTTCTGTTGATTTCTTTTGCCATACCGTTTTTCTCCACTGAAGCCCAGACTGCCATTCCAGTAAAACTACTTCTTTTGGTGTTAATAAAAAATGTGCATGAAAACAAAACCCAAACCAAACATGTAGATTGATTAAATAAGAATACATGTAAATACCAAAAGGTAAAAATGATGCAACAAACAAAAGCAAACATATATATACACTGCCAGTCAAAAGTTTGGACACACCTTCCCATTCAATGTTTTTTCTTTATTTTCATGACTATTTACATTGTAGATTCTCACTGAAGGCATCAAAACTATGAATGAACACATATGGAATTATGTAGTAAACAAAAAAGTGTGAAATAACCCAAAACATGTTTTATATCTTACATTCTTCAAAATAGCCACCCTTTGCTTTGATCACTGCTTTGCACACTCTTGGCCTTCTCTCAATGAGCTTCATGAGGTAGTCACCTGAAATGGTTGTCCAACAGTCTTGAAGGAGTTCCCAGAGATGCTGAGCACTTGTTGGCCCTTTTGCCTTCACTCTGCGGTCCATCTCATCCCATCTTGATTGGGTTTAGGTCAGGTGACATCTGGCGCAGTACTCCATCACTCTCCTTCTTGGTCAAATAGCCCTTATACAGCCTGGAGGTGTGTTTGGGGTCATTGTCCTGTTGAAAAATAAATGATGGTCCAACTGGATGGGACGGTATGTCGCTGCAGGAT
>VUQS01009536.1:5655-30194 GCA_015108495.1 Heterochromis multidens
TTTGGTAAAAAAAAAAAAAAAAAAAAAAAAAAAAAAAAATCTAATTTACAGTTTGCCCCAGAGGTCAACCCTTCAGGTCAGGTCCAAACATCTATCAGCAAAATCGGCTTTAGGGCTCCAGCAATCCACTTACCAACTCCACCCTCTGCTTGCTGTCCTGCCAGTTAAGTGACTAAATTGTTCTGGAGTTGAAATAGACCGGACACACAGTGGATCTTCACAAGTTCAAAATGTGCAGGAATGAAAGAAAGACCCCAAAGAGCCACTTAGGTCTGGGGGGTGGTGAGATGATCAAATTTAGTTCTACTACACGAAACTGGTTTTGCTCTTGGTTTTTTGTAAAAATTTGAATATTTCCTAAAGTCGTTGATGGTAGCGAGGGAGCTGGTTTCATGTCACAAAAGTGTGTTTGCAGGTGTGTGTCTGTATGCAGACACAGTGGAACTGATTTGCCCTGATTTTTCAATGTAAAAAATGTGACAAGAAATGAGATGCAAAAAAACTTCAAATGCATTAACATAACATGCAAAACGTCCCTAAGGTGGTGTTTCATGATTAAAAGCTGTTTTTTCTTGTATTGGTTTATGATGCAGAAACAGTCACTGGCCATCGATGCAAAGATTAAAACAGGGCTTGATCAAAGGGTGTGGTCACTTGGACTATGCACAGTTTTGCTCTAGAGATTACGAGGGACTGTTAATGTCCAAATTCAAGCTGTTTAGTTAGCAGTCTTATTATGGTCATGTTATGTTTGGTTCTTGATTTTTGTGAAAGTGCCATGTGTTTTATGGCTGAGAACAGTGTTAAGTTTAGCTACTGATGGGCTACCAAGACTGAGGCTGCTGTGGCATTCATGCACGGTATGTGTTATTTTAAAATTAAGCAGTGCTCTTGAAGCTGTGTGGTGTATGAATGACCCCTTGCACCCCCTCCCCCTCAACTTTCAACACTCTTGTGCAGCTTGCAGCACCAAATCAAATACAGTATTTAAGTAAGTGCAGTTTCCACCTCTACAGCTCTCTTGAACTTATCTCGAAATTTTAGCATGAATCATAGATAGATGCATACACTTCTGGGGCAATATTAACCATACTGTTTAAAAGAGAAATCTTGATGACTGATTGGTTTCTTAGCTCACCTACATGTACTTTTATATTCTCTCTGGTCTGTCTGCTGTTAAAAGCCTACAAGTGTCAGCAAGTTTCATCCTCCTAACAAGGATTCTCAGTTTATTAATGTCCAAAAGATGAATCACAACTTCTTTGAAAAGATCTAAGACTCATGTACCTTCCTTGTCAGGGAACACAGCACCCCTGTTGCAGTAGCAGAGTAATTGCCGAAGCTGAGGTTTCAATGTTGGTGAAAATTGCTCTTGTTTTTGCTGTTGGCCATTTCTTTCTAATGGGAATCAATTGAACAGCTGCTTAATGGGTTGTTCTTGAAATCCTGATATCAGCAAGTGAAGAATGCTGACTTTTTTAAAAGAGTACTGAAATGATTTGAAAAAGTCTTAGAGACCTATACCCACTTTTCACTATATGTTTTCACAGATGCACCACAGCCTTGAACTTTTCTAAGGATTTAACCTTCACAGGTGCATGCGAGAACAAAAATGTTCAACGCAGCTGAATTGGACATTATCTGGTCTTTAACTCCTGAGTCTCCCTAGTACAACGTCTGTCTGATGTCACATTGCGGTGTCATTGGAACTAGTATTCAGTTGCATACACAGCTAAAAATTGGGTGCCATGTGTGCTCCCTCATGCATGCCAAGTATGGCAACATCAACATAAATATTTTCACACCCCTTTCTCACCCCTTTTGTGGACATTACCCTCACAGCCAATTACACTATAATGACAGCCAATCTCAGTTTATACTGAGGCGCTGAGACGTCATTTATCACAAGTGTGTCATGTGTGGGTCACTGTACAATAATAAGAAATATCCATCAGGACATTCAGTCGGTGGATGCCACTTCCAAAACAGATTTTCTACAGTTCTCATTAACAAATAACAACATCTGGCAATGACGCCAGCACAGCAACACACACACACACACACACACACACACACACACACACACACACACACACACACACGCACACACAGGGGCTTTCATTAATAAGGCCCCTTCACTGCAACAAACAAAGTGGGAACATGTCAGATCCCCATGTTTCCTCTCAGCTCAAACACAGCAATTAGGAACCCTGAGCTGAGTGTCACTTCAGCTGCTTTACTGACCCTTCTTTGGCTCTGATTCTCCACCTGCTCATACTCCTCTGCAATATCTTCATTAGTAAAACCTTACCACTGATGGTAGGTGTGTCTGAGCCTGCGCTGCACTGTAGATGGTGTCATCTGTTACATGCAGTGACAGTTTAGACATAATTAATCTACCTTTTGCAAGAGGTCGATTTACATGGCGTGAGTTGCCTAAAGCATTTCTAGTTTTGCAGACACATAGGCATGATTTAGTCAACACTGTTTAACTATAGTTCAAATAGATCCTAAATCACAGTGTATCTGCCTGGCTCCTATCTTTCAGTGGTCAGAAAGACAGGAACCAGGCAATTAGTTTTCCAGGGATTAGACATTCCCTAGTTATGCAGGAAAAAAGCTAAGTCTTAAAGGTTGTTTTCAGATTTGTAGTTCAGATCATTTATTACTGACCAAAGAAAGAAGTGATGCATATTTGATCATAACTTCTGGCCCAAAAAGTGGAAGAAACTGACTCACTGACAAGAAAGTATAGGCATATGTCATTCTTTATTGTTAACGCTGTGTAGATCAACATGGACATATTACATTATGGTGTCTGAGAGCACTTCACTGAATCTTTTATGTTTACTTATCTTCTGTAGTTTCAGAAAAGAGTTCCCAATGAAAAAGATACTAGTGAACAATAACAGTCTTAATTGTAGGTAAAGAAAATACAGCATAATTATCCAATTAGTGGCCCTAATTTATGCAAAAATATTGGAAGAGTAGCAGTGCAGATGCAGCATCAGCCACACATTTGAAATGTGTCACTAAAGCATTTAAGTGACTTCACTTAGCATAAATGACTACTATATTACTTAGGAAGTAGCAAAGAAACGCCAAGATGTACCTAGAGACTATTCAAAAGGTATGTTCCTGGTTAATTAAAATAGCAGGAGAAAAAAACTCAGACCTACTGCCTAGTCTAAAAATAGGAAAACACTCAGATAACAGTCAAAAGTGAGCACAATAACAGACAGGTTTAATCACTGCCTGTATTTAGGAGCTATTTAAAACCTTTAACCACAATTTTTAATAATCATGTACTATTTTAAATGTTGCTGTGTATCACTTTGCACTGTGAATGACATTACACACAAACTGTCAGATTAGCTCTAGGCAAAAATGTGTATTCCCCGAACATTTCTGGAATGGTTGCTGAAAGTTGGTGGCTGTTCCAAGGTGAAATTGGTCACAAAGAGGGATGCTCCACCAAAGCTTTGTTTGCTAGCAGTCTGCTGTATTTGGCCATTGTTTGGATGGAAGACACTTACCATTAACTCTCGAGCTGCAGTGAAACTTGAAAAAGGTGACACACACTAGAAACAGAGAATGTTTGCCTTCAGAGTAAAAGTTGTGCTTTCCCGCTACAACAAACACACAGGCGCAACTTTTACTCTGAAGGTTAATGTTCTCTGTTTCACGTCACACTTCTCACAGTTTCACTACTATCAAAATACTGCAGGACCACACTGGTTTATGGGGCTGTCACTAGTCTTACCTTCTACCTTGGATGTTTACTGTGCAACAATAAGTGGTGATGCCATCTGCCTTAGCTGCAGCCTGGACTAGCAAGGACAGTGGTGTTTAATTGTCTGGTTCAATGGTGGACATCCCTAATATCCAAGAAACAAAATCAACAAACAATAGAAAAGATGAGGCACACCTGAGTAAATCTTAAATGTGTTAATAGAATAAGTGTTTTATTTTATTATAGCAAGCAATGTACACATCTGCAGTGGAATTAATTTGCTAAACAATACCATGTTCTGTGGTAGCTTACCATGTTCTGGTGGGTTTGTATGCTGTAAAGAGGATGCAAAAAAAATAAAAGCCTATCATGAGTTACAGTTTGTCATGCAGTCACTTCTTGTTGCCTGAAAAAATACCCATGAAAGAAAACAACTGTTCACATAAATGTCTTCAGTGGTTATTCTGTTTCTGCCCACTCCTGCTCCAACAAAGAATATGCAGGGGAACCAGTGTCACAGCAATACGCCACAAACCCAAAGAAGAAATGCTGGCAAATAAACCCAAGTGAGATGTTAATGCATTAGTGTGTCTTTAGTGTCTGAGTCTTGGTGTGTGTGTCTCACACCTCTATTTGTGGGTTTCAGCCGGTATGCTGTGACAGTAAGCAGAATAAGGGAGTGTTTTATGGCATCTTACTGAGACACCCTTGACGATGACACCTCCTCTATACTATTCCTGTCACTAGGTCCTTAGGTCTTCTCCATTCCTTTCACTGCTTTTTGGCTCGATTTCTTTCTTGATCTCTCCTGCTGTCTCTAAATCATCCCCCTTTTTCTGTCTCTCATCTTTCCCTGTCCATCTTTCTCAATCATCTTCTTCCATATTGCTCTCTGTCTACACAAATCTTCCACTCTACCCATCCAAGCACTTCCTCTTACGGCTGTCTCCCTCGCTTCATATCCCTCCCTCACTTCATATCCCTCTCCCACTTTACCCCCTGCCTGTCTCCCTCTTTTTCTATCTTAGCACTTGGTACAGTAATGGTGCACTCTGCCACCATGTTCATTTCAGCATCATCCCCAGAGTGGCTCTGTTTATATCTGAATATCAGAAATATTTTTTTTTGAAAAGCTATACAAAAAAAAGGCACTTTTCAGGATGAGCAATGCTGTATTCATCCTGTCTGCCTGGGCTTTGCATTTAGACAAACAGCATGTACATTTACCAAACAATATGCACTATGAATACTCAAGAGGAAAACAAGAAAAAAAAAGCTTCTTTTGTGTTAATTTGCTGCAAACAAAAGGTAAAACAAAATACGGCTCCTTAATCGGAAGTTTAAAATGAGCGTGAAGTATCAAATTAGCTTTTGATAGGATAAAATAAATTCACTGATGAATAGATGAACAGATGAATGAGGTGCGTCAGTGCACAGTAACAAGGCAATGACATATATTTCTCCTATTTCTGCTTTTTCCTCTGCTCTTTTTTACCGCTTTCCTGGTAGTATACCTTACACGAAGCAATGGGTTTGGAGTCAGTCCACTTATTGATCAGCACTGTGACTGGAGGGGGTGGCTGCCGGTATGACTTGCCTGACTATAGTGTAATTAAAGCTGAGGCAAAAGATATGTAGCACTGAATACAGGTTACCCTGTTTAAAGAAAGCTGTCTTAGGAAATGCTGTAGTTCAGCATGGTCAACCTGGAGTTTTGAGTGCTCAAGAAGAAACTGCACAAGCCCCAGGTTTTAATGCCACGTTTAGTATCAAGTGGGGGAAACGCGTTTTAAAACACATGCAATATTGGAAGAGCATTAAGCTGTAAAAATGTGTTTTTGAATAACAGCAGAACTGGATATAAGGTCCTCCTAGTGTATCTTTTGCTCTCCATAAGTCGTGTTAAAGTTTATAAGACCATCTGTTACAGGAAAGAGAGAAAGGAAAAAGTAATTCAGCAGCCCACAGAATACACAGAAGCCGCTGGAGTGTATGTTTTATGACTAGCTCCAATTCTCTTTCCTCCTCAAAAGCCTGTGAAGAGACTCAAAAGTGTGGTGAGACGCAGAATAAAATCCCGCTTAGGGATCATGACTATCAAGGAGCAGTGCATGCAGGATTTATATATATTTTACTGGCTTACAAAAAATGCTGACTTCACTGTGAGAGGAATGCAGCTCCTATCAAGAGTGCAAGTGAATGTTGGGAGTAATGGTGATGGGAAAATGAGCAGACCAGGACGACCCTCCTTCTGTTACACTACATTAGCTCTGACTGCATCTGAGGGCGATTCACTCAGAAACTCTGATACAGAATGCACTGTACTGGGCTGATGTCGTACACTGTTAGAAGTACAGCAGAGCAAACAAGCACAGTACACTGCGTCATACACACATTTGTGGACACACACACGCACAAGGCTGCACACTAGCATACGTCGGCTTTTTCCATGGGCCATTTCATTTCACTTGATCTTGTGACATGATGATGATCTCCATTTTGTCATTTGAAATTGTAATTGCCCTGAGTAGTCTGGAGCACTGTCAGAGAGGAAGGAGGGAGAGAAAGGCGGACAGACCAGCGTGGAGAGTGCAAATGATAGAAAAGTCAAAGAGTTGAGGAGGAAAAAAAATGTCAGAGAAACAGACAAAAGAAGAGGAAAATATTAGAACAGCTCAAAGAGAGGAAGAAGAAAGAAATGTCTTTGCTCTTTGTTTCTTTTTATTTTTAACACAGGAAAAAAATATAGTAATGTTCCACTTTTCCTTTGTCCCTCCTCTTTGAGAGGTTGATGATATCTCTGATTTTCATTTTCTCCACCTACCCCTCATTCACTGATGGAGCTCGCATAATTATTCCCAGGCTCTCTTGGCTATAATTACAAGCCTCTAGAACAAAAACACTTCAAGAGCATCAGTATCCCTTCATCATAATTCTCCTCTGACACTGTTTCCCTGGCCTGATGTTCTCCTCTGGGAGGCTCGTTGTTTTTGCACACTCCAGGTCATACGTGTCACTGGACTTCTCTAATGACAGTGTCAAAGCTTTTGTCCATTAAAGTCTATTCATATAGGCACATCTTTAATATACAAAGCATGTTTTAGTTGGCTGGCTGGCTTAATTGAGACAATGTTGTCATGAAAGCCCCACCCCCTCCTCCTATCCCTGACAATTAACTAATACAAACTGCATTCAGGGTGAAGTGATCAGTAAGCAGTACTTAATCTTACAGGTCATGTATGTTATTAGAGTGTGAGAGCATCTTGTCCTTACAGGTAGCAATATGCGAGATAAAACACAGATCTGAAGTATTATTACACTATAAATGTACTCATTTTCCACATATGCAATTAAAAACCTTACAAATTAGTGGCTGACATGCTGATAAGTGACACTAAGAGCCAGACTTGCTGCAGTACATAATAAATTTGAAGTGTGGTTTTAGTCAAGCTCATAAACAGATGCTAAGACAGAAGCAAACAAAATTTACTCATTTGTTCAATTCAGCCTGAGAAAAATTACTACCTGTGTTTTTAAAAGTGGACAATTTTCCATATGAGTAAGTTAGTGTTACAAAGAGCATACTCAATCTCTTTTTGCATGTTCCCTGGTGTTATTGTGCAATCTAATGCAGCCACCTTGATGTCACCCATTGGTTTGTGGAGAACCATTTTGATGCCTTGTGTGTTTTTGGCCAATTCTATTCACATAACAAAACTTGAACACATACTTTTTGGATGGTGTGTTAGTGAAATTATCCACAAAGCAAAGCGTAGTATTTGTCAGATGACAGCAATAAAAATAATTATAATAATTCAAAAGGTACCAACACCACAAACACAGTCGAATGCTCCAGCTCAGTGACTGGAATTAACGGAGGTGATGCCTAGCAGACAGCTAGCAGCTGTAACTGCCTGTGTCTGCAGCCAATTGTCATTCAAAGTGGCCAAATCCTTAATCTTGCATAACTTTAAGCCTTAATAAAAATTTAAATGGGTAAGTGATTAAACTCCCACCTCTTCACTGTACAATTTTTTATCCAGTTGGAAATTAGCTATAGAGTTACAAACCTTAATTCTGCTGCACAGTTTGCCAATTTAACATGATACCCTGTGAGGATTTTATTGGACCAAGGCTAAAGTGGATATTTGAGAAGTTGCAGTTTGTGGCACAGCTTGATTGTGCTGTGCCACCAAAGCTATCTAAAAATGTATTCAAGTATTTTGAGAGTTACAAAGAAAAAGCATATGATAGGGTGCCAAGAGAGGAACTGTGGTACTGCATGAGGAAATTAAGAATGACTGAGAAGTATGTGAGGGTGGTGCAGGATATGTATAAGGACAGCAAGACAGTGGTGAGGTGCGCGGTAGGAGTGACAGATGGGTTCAAGGTGGAGGTGGGATTACATCAGGGATCTGCTCTGATCCCCTTCCTGTTTGCAGTTGTAATGGACAGGTTGACAGATGAGGTCAGGTAGGAGTGTCCATGGACTATGATGTTGCAGACAACTTTGCAATCTGTAGTGAGAGTAGGGAGCAGGTGGAAGAGAACCTGGAGGTGGAGGTATACACTGGAGAGAAGAGGACTGAAAGTCATTAGAAGGAAGACAGAAAATATGTGTGTGCATGAGAAGTAGTGACCAGAATGAACAGGATTAGAAATGAGTATATCAGAGGGAGAGCTCAAGTTGAGTGTTTTGGAGACAAAGCTAGAGAGGCTGTGATGGTTTTGACATGTGCAGGGGAGGGATAGTAGATATATTAGACAAAGGATGCTGCACATGGAGCTGTCAGGCAGGAAGAAAAGAGGAAGATCGCAGAGGAGATTCATGGATGTAGTGAAGGAGGACATGCAGAGGGTTGGTGTAACAGAAGAGGATGCTAGAGATAGGGGGAGAAGGAGGCAGATGCTGCGGCAGCCGAAAGAAGAAGATTTTGAGAGTTACAAATATGTTTCACAGTAGAAGAGGATGGCCACTGAGTAACAGTAGAGTCAAAACTAATCAAAGGCACCTGTCATGCTCTACTTGTATGTTTCTGACTCCACAAGAATTGCTGTAATTTTAGTTTAATGGCTCTGCCTGAAGAATGTTTCTCTGAATAGTATAGTGTATTTAGAGATAAACTGTGGGGAATCCAATTATCTGAACGGTTTAAGAGTTTCACAATGTACACACTGTAACACATTCTGACTGTGATACAGCTGTTCTGCAACAGAGGGATGTTTTGATGAAGCTTTTGATCATCACAGGTTGTATGTAGCAGAAAAAAAGTATGGTTCAACATCACTGCATACATAATGAGATGAAACTACTAATGCATAAAACTGAAATTAACACATAAAAAAAGTGAATTCAAGAAGCATAATAGCAAAAAGACGGTTCATGCCTATAAAAAATCCCCCAAACTTTAATTTGTTGATTTCCTTTACTCTGAAATTTTAAATGTTTTTGTAAAAAGCCCATTATTTTAGTGTTTGGTTTTCCATCCTCCTCCCTGCAGGGTGAAACTTTTTTTTATGAATTAAATTGGAAAGATGCCGTTAAAATGCCTCTAGAAGTTGAAACAGTGAAGTCTTAAGAGTCTCTCAAAATGCTCAAATTATGTTAGATCCAAATCAATACAGGGGCAAGAAGCATACATTCATAAGCCCCTTGAGAAAAAGGTTTGAAAGATAGTGAAGGACGGGTAATGGTTAAATATTGAACAAACGTATGCTCCAGTTTGTAAAACTGAAATAAATGAAGAAGCTCCTCCTGTCTGACACTGCTAGGAAGAAAAGGAAATGTGGTTAATGGCTACACTGATACAGTTTTCAAAACATATTGACATTTGAATAATACTGTCAATAACTTTGTCAGTTAATGCGGTTATTAGAGTTCAACCACATCGAGTACTTACAAATCAAGACCTAACCGAATTACAGCTTATCTATTAATATTCCTACTGTGGCAGTTGGTTTAGATTGCAATCAGTAGAGAAATATAGGCCATCATTCACTGGAGGGAAAGCACAAAACAAAAGGATTTTATGGAAACATTTATGCAAATGTATGCATAATTTCTAATTGTATCACCAAAGTGAATTCCTGATGTGTCGATATGGTTTGTCAAGAAGATGAGTAACAGTTTGATTGCTTGAAAATGTCAGAGAAAATTGTTTTGTGTGTGTCCCATCTACTAAAAATATCTCTGCAGATTGCAAGGCTACAACCTGAACCTTCAAGTATTTTCACTGTGATTGCATAATTACTTTGCAATGTGATGCTGATCTGATCTTAGTGGTACAGTATATAATGTAGACATAGGGGGGATCTTATTATAGAAAACATCATAAAGAAAAACTATACTCTTTAAAATGAATCAGAATTTCGTGTTCTGACCAATTAACAAATCTGAAATGAATAGCATCTGCAATGATCCCCACTGTGGTGATCAGTGGTGATCAAACCTAGCACATTTTTTACATGTAATCAAGTCTGAGTAACAGAACGAGGCAGTTCATTAACTGCCAGGATTAATGCATCTGTCTGCTGTGACTAATGAAGTTGCAGGAAAACACTTTACATTGTAGAGGAGCGTTCCAATATCACGTTAATACCAAGGTTGAAACTGAATAGCCCAAAGTAAAGAAGAAGCAATCACACACAAAACAGAAGCAGTGCGTTCTAGTTATTTGTCAAGTGGCAGTAATTATAGTTTTGCTTTGACCTCGCTTAATGCTGGTGTTTATGTTTTGAATATTGAACATTTTGCTGTTTGTGCCTTAAAAAAACAACTTCTTCTTCAAGTCAACAAGCTATCATTTGCAAAAACTCTGAAAGGCTGTTACTGGGAAAAAAACAAAACAAAACTAGAAGCAGAGACACCATATGCTAATCTACAGACAAAGGAACTTCTGCTGTGAACTAAAACTCTCAGGCTGTGTGCTACAAGCCAATCTCTATGGAAATATTTTAGGATGTTCCCTGTAAATGCTAAAAATTAGGAATATGGCTTTCAATCCCAATCATATATCAGTTATCTTTTGTGTTTACCAACACATAGCATCTAACCAAGAATCTGGTAAGTAATAAATGTAAGTAAGTAATAAATGTTTTAGGCACTGTTATGCAGTTAAGTGGTAATACTGGAGCTGCAGGAGCAATGTCACCTGCACTGGATAAGCACCAATGTGAAAATACAATGCACACTTCCTGATTTCCTGACTCAGTTTACGCTCAGCAAAAAATTATACATTACAATTCAGTCCTGTAAAAATATGTCAATTTTCTTCAAAATTCATTCACTCTCTATCTCTCTAATCACATAACAAAGGTCCACACATACCTTAAATTACTTTTTTGATGTCAGCACCGAACAGATGTGTTCAGCTTATATTATAAGAGCATTAAAAGATATGATAAGAAACTACTCTCTACATGTCTAGTATAACTCTTCACAGCAGGTGCTATAGGTGCTCTTAAGCTTTTTTATCTGCAGCTAATTAGGCTTAAAAATGAAGAAAACCTGATGGCAAAAATTCTTAACTTCAAATAAAGCAGTCAATATTAGTGCTGAGTGATATGCACCACTATTTTTAGGGAATATGAAGATGTTAGAGGTTATTGCAATGTGGTGTCATCACATCGTTTGTCCAGCAGTGGGGTTACAACTCCAGGGCATCAGATAATTCTGTTTTGTCAAAGCCGCTGGGTGTCATTCTAATGCACAAACACAGACTTTGCAGGTCTCAATAATGCTGTGGTCAGTGTGTCAAGGACCGCCACCAAAGGACACCTTGTGACTAATGGTAAGATGCAGGCAGCATCTGGCAAAACTGCATTAGAGTGTCTGCCAGTGTTTTCCTGCAAAGTAGTTCATGAAAAACATTGCTGGAATATAAATAAACAATGATGCCATCATTTTCCTTTTCAATAAAATTTCAACATTTTGTAGATGCATACATTTATGTAAAGAATACAGGCTAATATGTCAATAATAGAATTGTTTTACTCCCTAAAAGAACAGTATTACCATCATTCCCAAAAGTCCAGTATAGGTCTTTTCTCTATTTTAAATATATTTGTTAGTGCTGTTCATCCTTAATTTGCTGCAGGATTCACAAATGGGTTTTTCTAGTCTTTTGTTATATTCTAGTTTTATTTCCCCAGACATATCCTGTAAGTCCATATAGTTTCATGTAAAACAGAAATGAGTTTACTTGTGTTGTACTATATAAATAAAATTGCCCTTTGGGTGATTTTCTTCCATCTGAGTGGTGTTAAAAGTTGAGCTGTGTGGTTTGACATATGTAGTTTCACTTACACTTGACTAACCTCTGGACACAGTACATCTTAAACCCTGTAGAAAGATGGTCTGAATGGTCAAATCAATATCCTACTGTACACCAATGGTTTAAACATCTTGCTGTACAAATGATCACAGAAGTGCCGTTGGCTAAGAATCACTGTTTACACTGCATCTTGTTCACAAGACAGGAGAACTGATTTTGTAATTCTTTTACAAGTGTGAGGGTGTACTTTATATACATAATTCTTTGGATAATGTGTTATTTTCAAGTCAATTTATGGCAGGATTTCACATCTCACTTTACTTTGCAAACAACCTGAGGGAGTGGAAAGTTAAAAGAGAAATGTAGAATAATTAATGCACAATGAGCTGCAGCTCGCTTACTGTCTAAGCTTGGCTGTCGACCTCATGTCTCCCCAGCCCAGCAGCCCAGAGGTCCCCAACTAAAGCCGGACCATGGCCACACTGTCAGGACCAGGGGATTGTGGGAAGCCAACAGAAAAGCCTCACAAGTGGCCGAGGTGGCATCTGTAAAGTGTCATAATGAGGTTGTTTAGTGTGCCAATGAGGTCCCTGAGTAGCTCAGAGAGTGATGCCCACAGCTGGTCATTATCTGCTCCAGTCACTGCAGAATCCTAAAAACAGCCCCTCCAATATCAGTTAGGTAGTCCTCTGCTGTGTTCAGGTTAAGGTTGATGAAACTCCCATTTATTCATATTAAGGACTTGTCTATTTCAACTTCTATTCTGTGAGTGCTGCTTGAAAGAACACTTGCTTTATTTACAAGGACTTTTACGATGTACTTCATAACGCTGCTGCTGATCCAGCCTGTGACCTGACATGGCTGTACAGATACAGCCTTGAGGATATCTGTATCGTTACAAACTGCTGCTCATCTCTGCATGGACCTGTGGTCATCAGTCATCAGGAGTGACTTTATCTCTCAGGTGCCAAGGATAACAATGGCAAAGAGGCATTGCATGGTGACCCACGGGATGACGGTGGGAGGGCTGATGAGGGCAAAGACACAAACAAAATGAAAAAAGAGAGAGAATGTGTGTGATGGTGAGAAAAGGAGAAAGGGAGATAGTGACAGAATGAAGGAGGATATACTATTAAAGGTAATGAATGTCAGTCTGTCATTCCTGCTGTATGATCCAGGTGCCTTTGCCAATTATCCTGACATCCAGAGGTCTGGTCCCTCTCTCCTTCCCACTAGGGAAATGCTTGGTTCCAGTGCCAAATGTTGGCCTTGTTATAGTATTCACCAGGGACAATGTCTCTAACTAGAGGTCATAATTTTTTAGATAGAGCTACTGCTTCTTCACACCAGTAAGAGCAGCAATCAAGGGAGCTGTTGATTTGGAAAATGAATTTGATAGTCGTCCTTAGAGCCCAGGTGTTTACAGACTGATTTTTTTATTTATTTATTATTTTCTTTGAATAATGAACTGAATATGGCCATAACTCTGAACACATTTTTTCATAGCATTGTTAGAATACACTGGGAGATAATTAAAACATGATCCCACCCCTGTAATTTAGTGAAATGTTTCATCAACACTGTAAGGCATGTTAATTGCACACAAAATATTCATAAATGTCTGGCCTCCCCACAATTAAAACAGAAGTAAATGAATACATCTATACATCAAAATGCTGATGAATATTATGAGATTCAGGCAATGAGAATAAATAAATGATTAAGGTTGCAAAATTAATCTCGAGTGCTTTTGCATCTCAAAACAAACAATAAATTTGACTCCTACTGAAGCACAGAAAAGGTGTGCTGCATAGTGAGCAAATGTTTAATGACTACACACACACACACACACTACTGTACTCAACATGGCACTGACATAAAGTTTTGATAATATATTACATTTTAAAAATGGAAAGGTATATAACTGTTGTTTTCATTGCAAATATTGCCACTTTAATTAAAGCTGTTAGTATTTTGAAACATTGTAGTGTTTATGAAAATCTACATCAGACTCAAGCTCTCAATCATTCCAGTTCAGTATTAAAATGATAAGTATAGAGTAGCCCCAAATAAAGTTTTCTGGGTTCTGGAGATTGGGTAGAAATTAAGGTAATATTCAAAGCTTCATGGGTTTGGGGTATTTTACGAGTTACTGCTGCTCCTGAAATAGCAGTGCCCGTAGATTATTCACTAGTTGTTTGTTGGAAAAAAAAATAGCTACATGTTGCAACAATGTTGCAACAACAATGCTGTGGTGAGCTGAAGTACAGTAGTATCTCAATCCCTAAATTGAAAACTAAACATGTACACAAATTAATATTAATGAATATTCTGGTATACACATCTGGTACTGGAAAATTATATTCTATACATATACAACTGAATCAATGATATAATTACTGTCCAACATAAGCTATGTGGTACAGAAGGCTTGGAAAAGAATGTGAGGAGAGCACTGGCCTTCCCTGCCCTCTTTCTGGTCGCTTTCAACTAGTTTGGAGATAAAGTCACGGCTTTGATCTTCAAACAGTCTGTTTGAGATGGAATTGGATCCCCTTGGTTATTATCACCACACAAGAGCTGAAAGTTTAATATATTTTCTACTTTTCTAATCTTATCTTTTTAATTTTTCAGTGCCACTATGCAATACAAAAATCAAGAGGGCTCGAATAATTCCCTTTCCCAACCTCACTGGAGGGCAAAAATTCTTGTTGTGGACATATTTTATACAATGAATACATCTTAAATAATACAAGCTAAAAGAATTTTTTTAATAGAGTGTTGTACATCCTGTGGATGTATAAGAAGATATTGAACTGTAGCGTGTATCTTTTTAAATGGTTTTTGTGTAACTTACATCATCATATAGAAAGCACTACTTTCTATGGATGAATGCTACCTGAATAAACTAACACTGGGCGTTAATTAATCTGAAAAACACACGACCAGAGCAAATATGAGGCTAAGGAAAATTTGCATTTTAATAATTTCATTGCTAATGGATAAATCAGAAGTCTTCCTGATGTGACTCTGATGTGCTGCCATTCTGTGAGGGGCATTAGGAAACAGGAGGCTGGCGTGTCAGCCAGCCTGGCTCTGGAGCCCCACTGTGTCCATCTGTGTGTCCATCCTGAAGGGATCCATATGGGGCCCGCTGATAGCAGAAAGAGGACAACTACATGTGGCCAAACATGTGGTCAATAAATCAATGAGGATGCTCTGCACATAAAAGAAACCAATGAAAAAAGTCCCACCGCTTCGAATTAAGAAGTAAGCAATGTGAGCAGATGAAGACAAGACATGGGAAATAATGATGCCATAAGATGTTTAGAAAGGGTATAATTTTTTTACAAACACAAAACAAGTGACAGAGAATATAAACTATAGCTGCAAATTTGTCAGATGCGTGAAATAAAAAAAAAAAAAAAAGAAATTAGAGCTTATTATTTAAGATGATTATCATGCAAATTTACGTTCTCAAGTGCTGGAATTTGTCACGTTTGTCTTTGGCATATCAAAATAATCTTTAGATTTTAAACCTTTGGTGTAACAGGAAAACACACACATGTAGATGTGAGACCAAATGATTAATCAAAATAAATAAACTAATATAAGTTAGTTTATTTATTTATGAGTTAATAAAATAAACCTTTAGTTATAGACCTTTTTAGAGTAGCATGAACAGATCACTGGTGTATGGTCCAATCGATGTCGAGGCACTTCATTCTCAATGTGAAATAACAACCAAATTATTATTATTATTATTGTTATTATTATTATTTATTTTTTAACAACCAAATTATAAATGTATAAATCTAACTTTCCTGTGCTTTAGACAGTTTAAAAATCCAGATCATTAACACTGACTTAAAAATGATTATACAAAGCCTAACAATGCATTTCTATTATACACTATAAAAAAGTTAGTGTCACATATTGTCTGGGTAACTTTACTCCAAACATCTCATCTCAATAGAAATCTACAACTTCTTGTCTTACCTTTTGTTCTTTGGTCCACACTCCTACCTACATAATGTGTGTGAGCACAGTATACATACACAATATCCTCACATCCCTACACACATCCAACTCTTTCCAAAAGGAAGTTGATTACCAGACACAAAGCCTGATCAATTGTAATTGTTATGTTTGCATATAAACTATATCCCCTCTGAAAATTCCCCATCAGCATCCTCTCATGGGAGCATAATTTCCATCATATGCACCATTTACTTGGGATCTCTATAATGAGTCAACTGAATAGCAGTTATCAGTTGGCTGACTCTACTGGGTTCTTATCATTTCTGATGAGAGGCTTGAGATCACCACTGGATGCAACTGCTGTTTCACACCTATGCAGCATTCAATTCAATTCAACAGCAGTTGCCTCAAGGTGCAAGCATAGTTCCACAATTTTACTATTATTATAATTTTTGTTGTTTCGCTCATTTTTTCTTTTTGTAACTCATTTTGTAATGATATAATTGATGTGAGGATTCCACAGGTGGAGGACCCAAATACAGGACACACACAGAACAGAATAAAAGTTCAACAATCAAATCTTTAATCTGAACACATTCAGTGGTCATACAAGTAAAAGCAGGCAGCGAAGCAAACAAAAGCAAAGGCAAAATCCAAAAACATTCCAGAAGGTTATACACAAGAAGGGAAAATAACAAGAAGACACAAGAAACAGTATGAAAGCTGAAATGCCTGTCTAATTTGAGAGTACAAGACAATCTGGGAGGGAGCAAGAGGAAGCATGGCTGTATATACTGTTTACAGGCTTAGTGATTAGGAATTGGGAAAAATTGTTGAAAACCAGAAACAAAAAGTGAGTGAATTCAAAATAAAAGAGGCTGTTCCCTTGTCACGAGGGGTCACCACAGCATGTCTTGATGTGACAGAGTTTTACACCAGATACTGCACCTGATACAACCCAAAAAGGGGATGTGTGCCTCTGGCTAGAACTGAACCAGCAACTTTCTCTTTTTTTTTTTGCGTACTGTGTGTATTAGTTAAGGGAATAATGTAGCATTCTTGCTACTGTCTAACATATTCTAAAGGAGATGTCCACAAAAAAGTACCAAACGAAATCCTTCATTACATATTATTTCTTGGTCAAATATCAATAAATATACAAATCAGTAAATTTAGAATATAAAAGTCATGAACAGCAGACAGGCATAAAAACACAGCTGCATCACTTGCTTGCTGAAATCTCCCTTTTCTCTGGTTTAACCCAAACTATATATGACAAACAACTGCGAAGCCATGATGCTGGAGTCCATAAAAAAAAATGTGAACGCTTCAGGGAAATGAGATTAATGCACTGATGATGCCAAACAATTCCTCTAACCTGTCCTTAATAATCTTTTCCTGTCTGTTTCAGCTGTATTAGAAAACAAGAGCTTCCCCTGGCTCTAGGTCAGTACCTCAGAGCAGAAAAAATAACCATTGCCAAATAAACAAGGAAAAACAGATGTCAGAAGCACTCCTTCTCTGAGTGCTCAGTAATAGAATAAAAGCCTTGCCTTATATGGAGTACAACATAAAATAAGACATGCAGAGCCAGGCCACACTTTTGTAAGAGAAAACCTTGAAAGAAGTTAAAATCAGAGAAATGTCTTGAAACACCTAGATACATTTAATAAACACGAAATACAACTTTTCAGGTTACATCAGTGCTAAGACATAAAAGAGAAGAAATGCATAAATATTGACCTAATAGTTACACTAGTACAGCATTTACTATTCTTGGTTACCCCTATTCATCAAGGATTGAGGATCAAGGATACCTTTATTATCCCCAAGGGGCAATCTGTTGTATAGTCAGCACAAATCACACAAACATCAAGCAAAATGTAATGAATAGGCAAGAAATATACAAAAAAGCAACATTAAAGAACATTAACATTAAGAACATAGGGAGTTATTCAAAAGCTGGGACAAATGAGTTGTTGAGTCTATTTTTTCTGCGTACAGAATCTGCAGCCAGACAGAAGCAACTTAAACTCCTTTGATAAAGGGTGGCTAGGATCAGCCAGAACAGACTGGGCCTTTTTCAAAGTCCTAACCTTAAACAGGTGAGAAGGGTCAGCTTATTATCAGGTATAGTGCCAAGGTATTTATACTGTTGCACATACTCAACAGTCTCATCCTTTTTCACCACAGGAGAGATGGTCATAGGATTCTTCTTAAAATCTACAACCATCTCCTTAGTTTTAATGTCCAAGAAGGACAACTTGCACCACTCTGTGAAATCCCCTACTACAAGGCCATGAAGAGAATGCTTAGAAGAGACACAACGATTGTCTTGTTTGCAAAGTTAAGAATATTGAATTCCTTTCTTTATTTCAACTTGCTCTATCTTCTAGTAATTCTGGCTTTCCAATGCTGTGCCTATGCCAGTGTTAGATTTTCTGTGCTAAGCCTTGTCTCTAGATTGCTTGCCAGCTGTAAGAGAATTAATGTGGGGGGGGGAATGTTGCTGTTTCAGGGGCCGGGTGGCCTACAGAGCTACAGGGCAGGTATGAGTTGTGTACACTGGCAGCAGATTTCCACATGGCTCTGCCAAGTCCATCTGGATTCACTCTTACCACTGTCCAGAGTAATTATTCCTCCTGCGAGTAACATCTAAAGCCTGCCATGCAGCTTGTCCATACAAAGTGTGCTGTATGCCCTGAAATACGTGTGACAATGTTTTTATGCAGGTGAGAGAATGTACATAATGTCAGCTAGTCACCGCTTGCGCACGTATGAATGTGCGGGTTTGTTGTTGATTTCAGTTTGTGCTGAGTAAACAAAACCATTCAATTGTTTGGCCTGCTGTGGAGCACTTCATCTCAATTTATAGAGGCAATTAGGATGTTTTTGTTTTCCGCTTTTTTATGTAACCACCACAGTTTAAAGGAGCCAAAGCTGTGCCCGACTAAATTAATAGAGTAAATGCTAAAACGGTATGATCAAGTGTCTTATTATGCTGGACTAAATTAGTTGCATGTGGCTTTTTTCTTTCATGCTCAGTTCTCTTTTAATGAGCAGTTACTTTTCTAATTTCAGTTGGCATGTCATACAGTAACAACTGTCTTAAACTAAGGCAGCTGCTTTACTCAATAGACTGTTCAATCTAGAAATAAACTACCTAAAATTTGTGACTTAAAGGAATATTTCACACTAACATAAAATTTTCAGAAAATTTCCTCTGGCCTGTGGTGCTATTTATCAGTCTAAAACATTTTGGTGTGTTTGTGGATAACCACTGTAGAGATGTCTGCCTTCTCTTGAATATAATGGAACTAAATGGCTTCTGCCTTGTGGTGCTCAAATCACCAAAAAAACAAATAAAATTTTCAGCAAGCAAGTTACTCAAAACAAAACCAAACTTGTTGTTAGAAATTTAACGAAGGAACTATTTTCTTTTTGCCGAACAAAGCTGCCAACCATATCATGCTGCAGAATCATGCATCTATTCACATCCATCATCCATCTCCATCCATGACAACAGAGTCACACTAGTAACACTGTGATTGGATGTTAACACTAATAGCATCCCCCATCAGCTGAGCTCTAATTTTAGCTAGGTGTACACTTCCTTTGGCTGGGGGAAGCAAATAGTAATAAAAAGGAAATAGTTCCTACATAAAACTGCCCGGTAACTGGGCCATGATTTCTGGTAATAGACACTAATGATGAGTTTTTCAAATGTAATTTTTTAAAGCAATTTGAGCAACATAAAGTGACCGCCATCTGGTTCCAGTGTATTCAGGAGAAAAGAGGTAATATCTCCAAAACCAGACAATTCACTCCAAACAATCTAGATGGATAAATAGCACTGCAGGAAAAAAATGCCTAAATTTGATTTGGGGACAAACTGTCTTTTAACTGAATTACTGCCTGGTGTGAAAAACAAATGAAACACATACTAACTTGTAATCCTGCATTCAGGATTCATATCAAAGGTGAGCAGATGCCCCTGAACTAAGGTACGTCTATTTCAAGCAGAATATATAAGGAGAGGAAATGTGTGTGCACATACACAGAAAGGTCCAAGCAGTGAAAAAATGCAAAAGGAGCATTGACCCAGCAGTGTACACAATGTGAACTACTGTCAGTCACTTTGCATCTTTCTCCCTTTTCTCTCCACACCCGAGGCTATTTTGCATCACAGGAGGAAACAGGGAGTTCCTCTATGCAAATGACTGTAGCAAGGAAGAGTAGCTGCCGCACCTTCACAGGTTCACTTTCATGACCCTCATACATCAATGAACAGAAGAAGTGTGTATGAGAAAAGACGAGTCAAAGGGCAAGTCGCTACTGAGTACCTCCTGTTGTCTGCGCTGTTTTTGCTAAACTTGACAGAAGACTGGGCTGGTAGGGTTGGGTACTGGCAAGGTCTTACTTCTCTCTCTCGCTCTTTTTCTCTCTCCCTCTCTGAACTGAGGCCAGGGCCCTCTTGGGCCTGCTCTATTGTGCCGGAGGAAAATTGCCAATCCGGGCTACTCTGATTGAACAGTGAAAGCAGGAGTTTTATAAAGGAGCTGATTTGCTATTCATTACCTCTCACTCACTCCCTCTCTTTCTCCCACACGCTTCCATTTTCCACTGGCTCACTATGCAACACTCCAACTTCCTTTCTTGGTCTTTTCAGCAGTTCCCTTTATACTGTGTTCACTCTTTCCTTCTCTGCTGAAATCCACCCCCCTCCTTGGAGACTCCCATGGTTAGACTAGGATATAATGTGGCTTTCTCTGTTTCTTTTTCCAAGACTGTTTGTGTAAAATCACTGTTGGTTAGTCTGTCGATATGGCAAATAGTGTAATTACCTCCTGGTTTACTAAAGGATCAGCCCACACCTGTCTAGATTATCAAGTGATGGCTGTGTTGGAATATTCAGAGGTCTCGGAGTGATGTCGCAATGGCAAAAATAAATAATTGAGAATACACAGATGGAGAACAAACCGTAATACTAATATTACCTCAAATGTGTTTAGATTTGAAGACATGTCATTACAATTCTTCTTTCAAGATAAGGAAAAACATTTCTTAGTGATCACCGATCCAGCTGATAGGTGAATGAAAGATTTTACTTTTCCCTCTAAGGAACAGAACACAGCTATGTTCTCAGGGTTCAGGGTATTTCCTGACTATTGACTGGTGTATGCCGTTTTAGTTTCCAACATAAACTCCACACAAGCCTGAAGAGGATAAGCATGAATAGAAAATCGATGGATGAACAAACAAAACAGAGCCTAAACAGTAAATCTCACCTCAGAGCTAAGATATTCCTCAAAACGCATACAAAAAATGCTGAACTGTTGTGGCCCTTAGTTTGTTTTTTGTTTTTTTCATATGAGTCATGGCAAGGTCATAGTAGAAAAGTGCACAGACAACAACACAGCTCCTCTTAATTTCATGACATGTATTTGCTTCTTTTATTAAAACTATCTAAAATAAATATTTTATGCCAATGATGTATCAAATTATATTGTTAAAAGAATATTACATTGTGCTTATGTTGATGAACTTAAAAAAAGAATTATCAGCTGAGTTATGCAGTGCCCAACATCCATCTTTATAGAGCTTTATAGTGTATCATTTTAGCTTAACACTGTGGTTCTCTCTCACTCTCCGGTGTGTTGCTTTTAGTTGTAGTAGTTGGGGAAAAAGCTCTAAAAGCCCACTATCTGATCAGCAACACCAAGTTAGCTACTAGCTGATGAACAAAGTGGAGAGTTGACCAGAGACTAAAACAAAGAATACAAAGAATGGTAAATATTTCAGAGCACAATCTACAGTTCTTGTAAAATTTGTGAATGAGCGATCCCTTGATGATGTTGCACTTAAATTTGTCACAACAGGTTTCTGACTCACATTTTCTTGAAATATACAAAATTTATTTCTTCATGTATTTTTTTATTTCTTCTTTTTCTTCATGCATTTCTGTTAGTTTTTGTTTTCTTACCGACAAACTTAACTTGCTGGAATTATCTATGCTGACTGATTACCAGTGTATGGCCAGTTTCACACTGAGCTTCCATTTCCCCACTATCAGTCTGTTTAATCTCTTTAGGATTCATTCAATAACTTAATGGGGAAAAAAAGTCTTCTGAGTTAACCCGCTGCTGTTAGTTAGTAGGCAGCTAACAGACTGACGTTCATAAGTTAATGTTTATATAAAGGCACATATCTACCACTGAACCACTATAGTTTTCTCATGGGGAATGGTTTACTGTCTGTAAACCATTCCTCAGTTTTCTGGAGTTTTTTTTTTTTTAAAGACTCCGACATGTTATATAGGGCTTCAGGAAAATCTCACAATTATAAAATCTTCATGGATTAAAAATTCATAAAGAGTAATTATCAACCTTGTCCGCAAGGTATCAGCTCTTGTAATACATTTCCTCAAAGGTCAGTACTGTCAAGACAGCTTGTCACTGGTGTGAATCCATGGGTCTGTCCACCTGAGTTAACTTGTACAAATTGATTTCACGTCCACAAGATAACCTACTAAAAGCAATTCTTTCACTGGTATGAATGGATTTCACAGAAAATGTTTTACTATTTTTAAAAACCTTTGTAATGTTCTCCTTTACAAATAGATAGAGTACATTTTATCCATAAAACATAATTTCATGTTTTCCCCTCAACAGAGCATTATGACTAATGGCTGTCGCCAAGAAACGCTGCCTAGTTGAAGTTAAATGCTTGGAAGTGGAGCTCTTCCTGAACTCCCCTCAATCTAATGTAATAATGTTTGTTTCCATTTTATCTTCCCTGTCCACAGCAGTGCTACTGGAGATTCATTCAGACTGATGGATTGACTTTCAACTCGCCACCTTAGGTTTGTTATTCCTCTTTGGAAAAGCTTTAGGGCCCAAGTCCCTTTGAGCACTGTCCAGAGCAGTAAGAGCGCCTGTATCAGGTGTCCATATAAAGCTACCACTAAACAGATAGAGGCACAGGCGGAGTCAAGATAAATGTATCTGTCTAGTTTCACTATTTTCAACTGAAATACAGGGTTTCCTTATGGCTTCTTGGTGGGAACGAAAAGAACATTTTGGTTGGCTGCAGCACCTTTTCAACAATCACTGAAGCTAAAAGAAGGGTATAAGTTAATTTGATATAATAATTACTTTGTTTGTGAAAAGACCTAACATTTTATGAAATGTATGTAGCACTATGAGTACTATGGAAATGTCTTCATGTTTTATGAAATGGCCTGTGTGTTCTGCTGCCTCTCTTTTTATTTAATTTCAATGACATTCATTACTTATTTCTTAATAATAAATAATATAAACACTGGGAGTAATGGCCCTCCAGTGTTCCAGCAACTCACTCCCTGATTATTTCGAGTCATGCTGTTTTCTCCTTTTCATTAAAGACTGATTGCTCTTGAGTACATACTGTAGAGAGTACAATGCGATCGTTCCTTAAACTTTTGGGAACCAAGCTCATCAACATTATAAGCTGCAAATCTGTTTTAGTGTGATTAAGACTTCAGTCGGAATGCCATGTCTTGGCAAAAATAATTACAAACACAGACTTTAAAAACTAAGCACATTAAAAGGAATTTAATGCAATTCAAAAGTTTAAGCCACACCACTAATGAGACTTTGCCACCTGTTTCTGTTTGCACTTTCATAGAAAATCCAGATTAACACAACCACAACAATGAAATGGAACACAATTTAACAATTTTTCAATAATATTAATATGTTCAATATATTTTCAAGTTTCAAGTGTATTTTATAGAGTACTTAGTGTAATTCAGCTCATCTGTTTTGCAATTAAGAGACAACCTTTAAGTAGAAACATAATTGAAGGGCATTTTAACAGACTGCCATTTCAGACGAACTTGTTCATTTGCTCTAAGTCCCGAAAAACATTTTCTCTTGAGAAAGAGAAAAGAGGGGAACATCTCCAAGTCATAAACCTAAATGCAGCAAAACCCAAAACTTTTATGCTACAGTCACACTAGGGAAAACAGTGGCTGGAGACTGCAGATCACCCAAAATTATTTCTACCATGTAGAGTGAACTTGCCTTTGAAATGGTTGCTTCGAAGACAGGGACCAGGTGTCAGGGTGGCTGTGTGTGCGGGGTGAGGACCCAAACGCAGGACTCCGGAGACGACAGGGGAAACTCAAAGCAGCCTTTATTAGCTGAATACACAGAAACCAAAAATACAAACATAAACGCCTGACGGGGCAGGCAAAACGAGGAACTAAGGAATACAGATAAATACTGGGAAAAGCTAAGGAACACTAGGAGACAAGGAAGCACCAGGAAACAAGAACACACACAGTCTGGGGAGGAATGACGACGACGGAACAAAGAACACAGGAAAACTCAGGGCTTAAATATACACAAGGGAATCAGGGAGATTGAGAACACTAGGGAACACAAGTGAATCAACTTAGAGTATAACGGGACAGAGGAAGCAAACTAGAACACAATACATGAGGCACGGAGGATATCAAAGTAAAACAGGAAGTGGCTAAACACAGACATACTAACACGCGAACTTGACAC
>VUQS01009541.1:3159-25871 GCA_015108495.1 Heterochromis multidens
CATACATATATACATATATATATACATACATATATATATATATATATATATATATATACATACATATATATATATATATATATACATACATATATATATATATATATATATATATATACATATATAGACATATATATATATATATATATATATATATATATATATATATATATATATATAAAACATTCAAGATTTCTAACCTCAAACCAAGTGGGAATTAGGGGTTGCCATTTGAACTTGTGCATACAATAACTGTGATGATTAAAAATGAAATATTGCTATCATGTTGGTGTTATACAAATGATAATATAAATAACAGTGTACTTTTTCTTTTTGCAGTGTATAACAAACATACCACACACTAAATAAAGTTAACGATTAGTTTTACTCAAAATACTCACAATAATATCGTTGTGATTAATTCTTTTGCCCATGATAATCGAGTAGATAAAATCTGATATAATGATGTTCCTCCCCTGTGGGATTATAATCAAGAAAAAAATATTTAACACTATTAATGTCTAGGAAAACTTCTTGCTCTATCAGTTCAGGGTTTTCCTAGACGTTTCCATTGAGAAACATTAAACCTTAAAACATTTAAATGCCTCAGTGCTCTCATTATTGTAGTGCTTGAGTAATGGAGAATTTTAAACGTTTAATTGGGCTGCTGGAAAACTGGAGAAACCAGGCCAACCATCAACAAGGCATTGTTAGATGCCAGAAACAAATGACAGAAATTAAAATTTAATTCCTCCATAAAGTCAGGCTCTGTGATGATACACTTTCAATCGGCTGTAAACTTTCTGTCCTCTGATATACAAGCGTGATTGTGTCCATATACAAATACAGGCCTTACTCATAAACAACATCAGCCACCAGAATGAGACCTGAATTGTGAACTGTGGAGATCAAAGTGCTTAGCAAAAATATCCAACTTTCCCTAAAAGCACTAATGACTCTTTTAAACACCAGTGTAGTAAACACATCAATCATAAAAGCAGTGGTTATTAATTTAGTCCATTGCTGTGGTTTACACCACATTGCTTTTGTAATATGTCAAGCCTATAAGTGGAAACGCAGGCCATTTATGATCTGATTTTTTTCCTAATTCATCACTCATTGCCATCACAAAACTTAAACAGTATCCTGTATCTCGATACCAGATTAAAACTGAATCGAAAGCACTTCCAAGGCCTCACTGACATAAACAAACTGCTCCTCTCATGATGGATTCTGTTGAAATGATACACAGAGGGGAAAAAAATGACAGAGAAGAAGAAAAAGTTCAGAAAAAGAAACAGTCAGCAGAAAAAAACAAACCGGAAAGAGATGGAGCTGAGAGGAGGTGTGCAGTGTTTTTTCTTTCCCTTTTTTTAGGCTGATATAAAGAGCCATCAGTCTTCAGCTCCAAATGTTCCCATCAAGTAAACATCAATAAATATGTATGAAGGGGGAGAGGCAGGGCAGGAGTAAGAGGGGGAAGTGGTGTTAGAAATCAAAGTGAGAGACAAGCTTTTATTCCCAGTGAAACCATACTGGTTGAAGAAACTAAAGACTGAAACCTGTAGAAGAAAAACAGAAGGGGTACAAATGTATCTTTTACTATCTGTAACTTATCAATGAAACATGTATCTGTCATTGGTTGCTTTGTCAACATCAAAGTCAGCTTTGTTGTCATTATTGTAGGGTCTTTATCTTACAATATAAAGCGCCTTGAGATGACGGTTGTTGTGATTTGGCGCTATATAAATAAAACTGAATTGAATTGATTTATATTGATACTGATGATTCAGTTTTTTTTTGAGGCAACAAGTTTTCATAATTTTTTAAAGTTAAACAAATCTATTAAATTTAACAGTGCATGAATGTTGTTAGGGCAGTACAGTTCTTGCCCCGGATGCTGGATTCAAACCCAGGACCTTATTGCTGTGAGGTGCGGTGGTTAGCACTGTTGTCTCACAGCAAGAAGGTCCTGGGTCCAATTCCACCATCTGGCCAGGGCCTTTCTGTTTGCAGTTTGCATGTTCTCCCCATGTCTGCGTGGGCTCTGTCCGGGTACTCCAGCTTCCTCTCACAGTCCAAAGACATGCAGTTAGTTCAGTCAGATTAAATGGTGATTCTAAATTGGCTGTAGTGAGTATGAATGGTTGTCTGTCCCTCTGTGTTGGCCCTGCGATAGGCTGGCGACCTGTCCAGGGTGTACCCTGCCTCTCGCCCTATGGCAGCTGGGATAGGCTCCAACCCCCTTGCAACCCTGAATTGGATAAACGGAAGAAAATGGATGGATAGATGGATGGATGTCATTAAATTGCTTTTAAGAAGCACTAACAAAAGAAAACTAGGGCAAGTTTATGTGACATGGCAATTTTAATCAATGTTTGGAATTTTTTTGAGGGATGTGCACTACTTTTCCCTCCTCCTACAATTTGCCCTAATTTTGGATATTTAATAACAAGTTAAAATTTTCAGCCTTTTGAGACAACACATGGGTTATAATTAGAGCTTCTTCACACTTTAAAGATCTTTATAGGATGTAAAGAAATTAATACCACTTCTACATTTTCAGGATGTCATGACTTGTAGGAGTGGTGCCAGTTCATAGTGTGCAGAACATTTTAATGAAACACTTGACTAAACAGAGCCCAAAGTGATATATTATCAACATAATGAATTTGTGTCCAACAGGAGCTGGTGATGTAGTAGCACAGACACAAACAGCTACACTGATTATGCTTTTTTGATTTGACATGTGAATTGACTGCTTTAATTCTCATTATCACAAATTCACAACTTTAAGAGATTTTATGGGCTTACAAATTTTTTCATTAAATATACAGATTGACTACTCATCTTGTGTACAATGAAGAATGATGCAGCAGAAAAATTAAATCTCATCCTTTGACTTATGATTATAATCATCTGGTTAGGTGCAACTTTAAGAAAAAATAAAAGTGCTTATATAAGGGCATGACTCTGTCTCGTTATACACAATGCAGTGATGGGCATACTGGTCTAACTCTAGTCCACATGAATGGTACAGTGTGGCCTTGGAACTCCAGGACTCTGTTTCTGTTTGGCTTGTTCAGCTGAATTTTATCTGCTCCTCTGTCCCATAAAACCTTCCTATTGACAGGCAGCTCCCCATCGACTCTCCCTCCCTCCCCCATATCCAGCTCACATTTTTCTTCCCTATGAGTATTAGTTTATTGAATAAGTGGCATCTGTTTTCCTGGCCCCGTCACCGTAAGGCGAGGTATTTCTCACTGACGCACAGTGCTGATTTATACACCGCTCTGACTCTCCCCACAAAAATAAAGCTAAGCAAAAAATTTCCAATACATCCTGTGTCCCCCCAATACACACACACACACACACACACACACACCTCCTCCTCCTCCACACATGCTATATATAATTAACTTGGCAGATGTTATACACACTCAAACACTTTTAAACCCTCTTCACACTCATCCCCAAACTCCCAATTTCTGTCACACACAAATAGTGCTATGATGGAACAACCAGAGTCATAAATCACAGCAAAAGCGTCAGATTTGCCGGCTTCCTCCAGAAAAACTGCAACAAGTGTTTGACAAAAACTGTAAAACTGTGTCACTATGAGGGTCTTAATTTTTCTTTTTATACAAAGTATTCTACACTATTACTACACTACTACAATAGGGGATCGTCTGATTGTTGGGGTTTTTCTGTATTATTGTAGGGTCTTTACCTTACAATATAAAGCACCTCGAGGTGACTGTTGTTGTGATTTGGCGCTATATAAATAAAATTGAATTGAATTGAATAATAGAAAAGATACTGATGCTGGTGAAGTGTCAGCTTTGTGCTTTGTGTACAGACCAAAATCTTGAAGCCAAAATCTTGATGCATGTCAGGACTGCAGCACTTGCTACCTATGTTGATTATATGTTAGCTCTACATCACGTTCCATCATGCTTTGTTTACAGTTAAAATCTTGAGGTCTTTATTAATTTAAAACTCATTTTAAACTCAATTTTAAACTGTACCAAAGTTCTTCAAACTTCTAGAAGGACTAAAAGACAGTTGCTTACGATGCTGAGGGCAAGCTATCAAAAGGTGTTGATCCCCTGAGTTTTTAGACATAAAGATTCAAAGTTTGCGGAATAAATCTCAAACCACAACTGTGTCAGTTTAGTGTCAATTTATCCTGCGTTAAAACAGACTCAAGACCAATTGTTTAGCACTTAAACCCATTGTGTCTTACCGGTCAGGATTTTGTGGACAGACGTGCATCTGCAGTAGGATCCTCTGGGTGAAGGTCTTGAAGCACTGGCCGCACTTCCACAGGTGCCAGTCGCTGAACTCGCTGCTCAGCTGGCTGGTGGATGTCGGGCTTGCTAGGACTCGCTGGTTCTTTGACCCCAACTGGCCAAAACTGCAGTCCGACTGAACCCCAACCTTATCCAACAGGGAGAAATTCCGAGGGCAGGGAGAGTGTGGGAAGACCATGGAGCGCATGAGGGTAGAGGACTGAGAAGAGGAGCATGAAGAAGACGAAGAGGAGGAGGAGGGTTTGCCGTTTTTGCTGAAGGACTGGAGTGATTCCTGCCTGGTCATGGCCTCCACCACTGTGGCTGGGACATTTACTGTACCCAAAAAAAAGACAGAAATGATTTGGTTTTAGGTAGTTACAAGACAGTCCAACAACTGAGGAAAATGCTTAGCATGACAAAACCAAGATAAATGTCAGCCAGTCACATGCAAACTAAGATAGCCAGAAAGTCAAAGAAAGCCAAGCCTGTGGTTAATCCTATTACACCTTTTTTCAACTCATGCTGCTTTTTTCTTTAAGTCAAGCTAAAAACTATGAAGATCTCTGAACCCGAAACTACAGTCATGAGTTTTAGTTAGTGCATAAAAGCCTTGAATTACAGCTCACATGAGTCTTGTAAACAAGCTGATACTTCATGTTCAAAACAGTTTATGATGGTAAGCAATGAAAACACACTGGATTCTTTAAATTATTTGACTTTGGCTGGAGGAGTAGCTGGAAGGCATTGAGAAGACCAGCTATGCTAACATGGACTGCTAAAGACTTCAAAACTACAGCACAGAATCAAAAAGAGGGTGCAAGACTGGAAAAATACCCTTGGCCTGGACACGGACAGATGGATGAAATCATCCATCCTTTGAGGTGGCCCTTGTATCTGTCACTATAGGGTGAATTCTTGTCTGTAGGCTGTGCTTAATAGTAAAAGTAAATCTCATGATTTAGCTGTTGTGATGGAAGAAAAGGAAAGGAAAGCCAGGACCGTGTTTTCCTAACTGTGACCAGAGCTGCCTGATTAGCCCAGGGCAAACTGCAGCTCCTGGTACCAATGAATGGAATTATGGGAATTATGTTACAGCAACTTACTATTTCCCTCTCAGGGAAGACAGAAAAGTTGCAAAAACTATGTTTCAGGGCCAAAAAATGGACCTCTGGCATCTATGTCACCACATGATGACACTACAGGTGAGTTTTAATTTACAGAACTACTATTATATAACTACTAATATTTCTCCTTTGACTTTGCTTTTATTACTGAAACTCAAACGTTCTAAAAGCTTCTCTTCACTGGTTCCCTGTTAAATCCAGAACTGAATTTACTAGTCCTTCTTTTCATATACAAAGTCCTGAATGATCAGGGCTCATCATATAGAGTTTCTAAAAGTAGAATGGGATGCAGAGCCTTTAGCCATCAGGAACCTCTACTATGGAACCAGCTCCCATTTGGATTTGGGACATCATTACAGACACCCTCTCTACTTTTAAGATTAGACTCAAAACTTTTCCTTTTGAGAAAGCTTGTAGTTAGGGCTGGTTCAGGTGATCCTAAATCCTCCCTTAGTTATGCTCCTATAGACTCAGACTGCTGTGGGACTTCTCACGATACACTTAGCACTTCTCCTACACCCTTCCCTTTTCACTCCCCATGTGCCACTGTTGCCTGTCATTAACTTTTGTCTACTCTCTCCCATAATTAATATTTTGTCCTGTTTGTTGTGCGTGATCTCTCTTTGCTCCTCTGTTTTCTCTTTTCCCTCACCCTCCAAACTGGTTGAAGGACATGGCTGCTCCTTGTTGAGTTTTTTCATCACTGTGGCTTGCCCATAGGACAGAGCTGAGCAACATTTTTTCCAGAGGTCCATATTGACTTAGATAAAATAAGCAAAGGGCCATATGTTGCTAGCACTAGCATGCTAATGAGTGGAGTCTACCATGGTTGCAAGTAACAATAAAAATAATACATTACAACATAAAAAATCTCAACATTTAAATGAGCCTCCATTTTGCCATTTTTCTGTTATGCTATATTGTATTACTGGGATTGAGTTAAATAGAAGTACATATTCACTGTCGTTTGCATTGCGATTCCTTATTATAATAAGGCCTCTTCTTGGGGGGGGTTGTTTTGTTTTCCCTTTAGGATGTTGCCAGCCAGATTGACATATTGACATTGTCTGTGGGCCAGTTCTGGTCCTCAGGCCGTATTTTGCTCATGTGTGCCATAGGGGTTGTTAGAGTTCTCTTTCTAATATTGTTGGGTCTTTATGTTACAGTGCAAAGCTCCTTGAGATGACTGCTATCTGGTGCTATATAAATAACACTGAATTGAATTGAACTGAATACAATAAGTGCTTTAGAGAAAAAAATTTGAACACAGGAGCTGGCATGATAAATCCATTAGACTGACAGGAAAAACAGATTCAGGATAAAGTGTTGCTGGTGAATACAACAGTCAACTACAATGAGATTAACAGGAAAAAACACATTATATAAAAGTGTGTAAATTGGATTTTGGTTGAATCAGCTGATGCCAGCTGTCCTCACTTGACCCAGAAGTCAGCTGTGTTCTGTTTTGTGGTTGGACCAACTGACAGACCTGGAGTCCATAACCCTTCATCATGTTTGAAATTACATTAAGAGGGCTTGATTTACTTTAACTCACTGTGGAGGGTTTTGCTTTTCATTCTGTAAAACTGGTTTGCTTGGGAAAACCTGGCATGCAGACTGGCAGGAAGGCAAACTATTGCACTTTGGCACTAGAGAAGAAATGTATTCAGAACTTTTAAGCAAGTTATCTTACATCCTTAAACTTAACCAGGCAGACCAGAAGATGCTCATAATGGGTGATTTTGGAGGACAAATAGCCTATTTTGTGACCTCTTTAGTAAGACTCGTTTGGGTAACTTATGAGAGCCCAGTATGTTGAATTATGTCTTTGGCACATTTTTCCTTCTCTTGTCTCTGTGAGAATATACCATGCACTAATACACAAACACCACTTCTTCTGGTCACATCTTTTTGATTGTATCATTTTACATGAGTAAACACCCTCTCTCCGAGATCTGCTGCTTCAGTCATCATAACCATTTTCCATCCTTCATCAGCTCACCTCTGCCATCAGGCCACCAGGCTCCATTGATCCTCTAATAACCTGATGAGGAGATAATTACACCATTTGTAAGTTGCCCGACGGTGCTATTGACGCCCGCGTTATACGCCGCTCGCCCACACTTAATTCATTTTGCAACCAACATCGCATATACAAAAAATGCAGGTCAATATGGTTTGGATTGTGTATGAAATGCATCATCAAAATGGGAGAATTATGCAGATGCAGCTTGCAACATTGCAGAGTCTGTGTTTTCTTTCTTTATGGGGTGTGTTCTTTTCTACACACCCCTCATAAAGACACAAATACAGACTGACCAGATGCTGATCTCCATCACAGAGAACAAAGTTTTAAAAGCAACTTTTCACAACTAAAGGTGGAGTATCGCCCTCCTTCTCTGTATTGTCTGCCTATTCATCAGTTCCAGCCACATTTAAACACTTTTCCTTCTCCTCTTTTTCATTATGAGAACCATCTGAAAATCCTTTCTCATGTTTTTTTTTCCTTTCTGTATCTTGCTCTCTTTGTCATTCAGTTTTACAATATATACATTACATCCATCAACATGTATTATATCTAGCTGCTCCACAAAAAACAAAACGACTATAAATAGTATCATTTGTCTATAAAATTGTTATTATAAGTACATCTCTGCATAACATTGTATCCTTATTAACATGAAAGAAAACAAAAAAAGAAAAAAGAAAGAAATATAGGTCTTTCCTCGTCTCCCACCGTAGTCACAGTGAAGCCAAGCGCTACATACGCTTCGTCATATTTCCTCGTCTTAGCTTTCGGGATACTTTCGCTTGTCTCATTATCTCCGTCTCTCTCCACCTTACTTTTCGTCACTGTTAAATATTTTTCCATTTTTCTTGAGGGTTTGTTTGCTGCACTTCATATCTCCATCTCCACATTAACATGTGGAGGGTTGAACAAGGCTGTCGATTGACTGCAATGTGTTGGCAATCTGTCTGCATTTATGAATGAGACGACAATTATTTGCAAACCTTCACCAATCTATCTGAGAGCAAATACAGTCAGTCGGAGCCCGACTGTGATTGTTTGGAGACAGGTTACCTCCTACCTGAGAAGCATTTGTGAGGGATTTCACTCCATGGACCATTGCTCTCTTCTTATCCCTCTCAACTGATTTTTGGTGGTACCTGCAGACCATTCAGGTTGTCCAGGTAGTCCAGCTCCTCCAGGATGGGGTAACCATATGTGCTGTTGCAAGAAGGTATACTGTGTCTCCCAGCATAGTCTCAAGAGTAAGTAGGAGATACCAGGAGATGGACTGTTAACATGTGGAGAGTTGGAAAGGGCTGTAGAAGGGCATCAACCCAGCAGAAGAACTGGTATCTGTTCCTTTGTGCAAGGAGGAACAGGAAAAGCACTGCCAGAGCTCTATAAAATGACCTCCAGTGGTCTACTCATATGCATGTTTCTGACCAAACTGTCAGAATCAGACTCCATGAGGATGTCATGAGAGACTAACATCCATAGCTTTACACGAAATTAGTTAAAAATAACAAGAATATACTTCACCTTTGTATATTTCTATCATACTGAATTAAATGGGTAAAAAGTTTGACTCTTGAGAGGCCACTGTTTGTGTCTGAGTGTCTTCCTCTCTTTATGGGAATGAAGTACAGTTCAGATTATGTTGCCAAATCTTTGCTGGGTAATCAATAACCATAACGTTACAGCGATTATAAAGTTTTATAAAATCAATAGAGGCAATTATAAGAATGGTAATAATAATACGTCACATAAAAAAGAGAAGTACGGAGGAGTTTACTGCAGAGGTAGACAAAATCATTCTTCCCACTCCTCCTTTCTTTTCTTCGATCTTTTTCCTCTCCAACTCCTTCCCTTTCCCTTTCATTTGATCCATTTTCCTTTGTTTTTCTTTACCGTCATCTCTCTGAATTCTTTCATTTGCGTCTTCTCCTTTCTGCTCTCCTCTTTATAATCATACTGACCTGCACATTGCTGCTGATGTTTCATGCTGGAGAACTAGTTAGTAAAGAGAAAAACAAGAGAAAAAAAGTTTTTGAAGGGTAGGATTAGTGAGAAAATGAGGAAGAGGAGGATGAAGGGAAGATGAACAAATTAAATAAAGAGCAGTAGGAAAGAGAAGAAAGATAAAGGAGAGTCTTTCTGGGATGTTTCCTCATCTATCTGTGCATATGTTGTTGGGCTGCGGAGCGTCAAGCCGACAGGCTGTGATTGGATGGAACATGTATGAGTAAACAACCATGGGGTGTGTGTGTTTTCTTTGTTGTCTGTTTGTGTGTGGTTTGGATCTCGATTCATCTTTAATGTGTCTGTGAGTGTTTGAGCTCTGCACATAAGCAAGGATATACAGAAATGTGTGTTTAATGTTATGTGTGTGTGTTTCCTGGTGTTTGTTGTTTGCCTTTGTATATATGACTTTACTTAAAGCGGACCTATGATGCTTTTATTTATTTTCTGTTATATATATATACTGTTACAGTGGCGGATGCTCATATTAAACATGATCATGAGTTTCAGATAATGAGTAGTGCTAGGTGTAACACATGTTACTGTAATCACATTACATATTTCAGTAATGCAGTAAAGTAGCATGTTATTGTACTAACTTTAGTAATCACGTTACAGTTAAAATTCTGTCATTACTTGCGTTACAAAGGTTCTTCAGTTATCGATATCTTTTTCTTCCTGCGCACTCCTGCTACAAACAGCTGATTTTGGTTTGTGTGCGGGAGGAGGAAAATAGCGGAGCAGTCTACCTCTGTTTTGAGGAGTGGTGATATGGACATTACTTTTATTTTTATTGTATGACAGAATAAGAGCGTAATGGTAAAGTCCAGGACAGAAACAACTGCATTATACTGCTAACACAACATTAGCTCTTTGCAAGCATCTGCACAGAGGGCATGCTGACACAGAGCTAGCGAAGAATGTTATACTGAGTTACTTTCTCCAACAAGTAATTACGTAACATACTGCATTACTTTTAAGAAAAGTAACGAGCAATGTGTAATACATTACTTTTGTTGAGTAATGAGCCCAGCACTGACCCCCTGTGAATCAGTCAGCTCGGACCTCAGACTGCTCTAAACACTCAGTTTCAGACAGTTTTTCTCTGGTCTTTGATCTGTATCATGTCAATAAGAGGGGATAACCCTATATGGTTTCTTAAAACGTGTTGTTATGGTAAAGCCTTGCCCCATTTTACTTGAATCTTAATTTCCTTTGGACTGTCCTAAAGAATTTCTGTAATTTTGCTACAGTTTATTGTCTCTATACATTTTTATTTTGTTTTGTTTCATTTTGTTGCACTTCTGAAACAGTTATTATCATAATTATACTATTTTTATCATCGTCACCATTATAGTCAGCATTATCATTATTATCGTTGTTTTGTCAAGCATACAGCTGTGAGCACAGAAGCCCCACCTACCTGCTATTAAAAACCTTTTTTTTCCAAAGGGACTCTAATGAACCCTTATGCTGTATTAACATGACAGAGGTTTTCATAAGTATTTTCCTAAGTGCAAAGGAAAAAATTATAGACCTCTGTTGAGTAAGGTAGAATAGAGTCATTGCATTAACTAGTTGCAATTATATGCATCAACATATTTTAATGTCACCATGTTTGGAATTTGCCACATTCACTTTTAACAGTTTGGACACTATAGTACCCAAACACAGAAGGTAGAGCTACAGGACATGGTCATTTCCCAGTCTTATTGTGTTCAGGCAGCCTTCTGTGTACTAATAAAGGTCAAAACTTTAAATGTTTGTTCCACTGAGGACATAAAGTTGCAGCCCTGCTGTCTCCAGTGCAGTGTTTTGACGTCATATTCATCCTTTGTGGGTACAATCACAGATAACAATGCCATGGAAAGCTCAAATGCAGTTAGTAGCAAAATGTCTTTAATTTGGAGCAGAACTGCTGCCTTTCAGTTTGTACAAAAGAAGCTTAATCTAATTTCATTTAATTTGGATGTGAACAAACTTTTTTCACTGCAGGGTGGAACAAAAGCAAATCCTCCTGTATTTGTTTGTGCGATGCCAGAGTGTGTGTGTGTGTGTGTGTGTGTGTGTGTGTGCGTGTGTGTGTTGGATATCTGTGTGCACGAATGTGTGTTTGGTACAGCTGCACTTTTGAGGACCAGATGCCTTCACATGGATAGAGACCATTTAAATCATCTAAAAAAAGACATTATGGTGAATCTTCTTCTTTGACTGACTGACTTAGATTTGTTGGCATCTTATAGCCCTTAAATGTTGACAGCATAATGGTCCATGTCAAAGTGGTAGATTACTGAGCTTACCACACAGAAGAGGGATTTATCAATTTAGCCACGTCATTCATATTAATTAAGGCACTCTAAATAGCAGAAACTCCTTTCTGTATAATAATGTATAATTCAACAATATTACTAACTAAATTTTCCAGACTGTACATAAAGCTGAATCAACACCGTATCTCTTAAACAATTTCAATAAAACCTGAACAAATAACCCTATGTTTTTGCAAGGCTGTTGTATTTAGCTCCATTCATAAATCTGATGGTATCAGAACAAGCTGGTTTAATTTCTGAGTGAACATCCTTCTCAGTTCTCAACACTCGTGACCGCAGTTTGCTAGGTTGCATTAACAGAACCAAGAAGCAAGTCCAGAACCTATGCAGACTTTTGCTGACCTGGACAAAGTCTTTAATGAAGGTCCAGTCTAGGAAGGTGCATGACTAGTTGACTAGTACTAGTCAATTAAACATATTATTCTTATGTTATTAATGTACAGCAGCAGTTACTGGTTCAAAGATGTTTTGACACTACCGGCTGCAGCCCTAAGAGGTGAAAGTGAATAGATGACATGCTGCAGTACTTTGATGAGATGTGTAACCCCATGGAAGAAACCATCATAGAAGAAATCAACGCTACTGCTACGCTACTTATCTGTAAAATCCATGCATGCATAATGCTCCTCTGGCTTACTGTAACTCACTTTGATAACACTTTATAATATGTCCCACGACTAAGGGCGTAATTACCCTGTAATTAAGTGTAATTTCAAGGTATTTTATTTAAAATTACAGGTATTTTACAGGAAAGGAGACACATTATGCTATAAGTAATTTTAAGTACTGCATAAGTAATTTTAAATACTGCTTAATTTCATGGTAATTTTATGGAAAAACAATCTTACATAGTAAGTACACTATACTTTTCGGGGCATATTATGGAGTGACGTAACCTTTCCTAAATTACTTTGCTGTACTTAAAATTACTTATATTATAATTTGTGTCTCCTTTCCTGTAAAATACCTGGAAGTTATACAAGGTTAAGTCACTCCATAATACCGCCTGAAAAGCACAGTGTACTTACTTAAAAGGGTACTTACAGGGTAATTACGCCCTTAGTCGTGGGCTGCATTATAAAGTGTTACCCACACTTTTGCTCACCATCAGGCTTAAACATCTCTATGTTAAAATGTCTAAAAATATAACTGATTAACTATATTATTATTAACTATAATAACTGATTTAGAAGACCATCCTGAACAGATGGCCAGGACATCAAACGTCAGGTTGTTTGACTGAAGCTCCCCAAGAGTTCACATTTTCATGACGTCATTTAGTTATTGACAAAGTGGGATGTGATGTTTATGTCCTCAGTGCACAATTCCTACTTTAAACCATGGGCATAATAGTTTTTGTTGTGTCTTTAATCCTCTCTGTCAATCAGTCCATTGTATTTTTCTCTGCCCTTCTCTTGCCAGTCTTCTGTCTCTGGTTTTCTTCTTTCACGTCATTCTCCCCTTCTTTCCTTTCTCCCCCTCTGTCTCTCCTCTATCCATCCTCTCTTTTTCTCTGTCACTAATTTGTTTTTGTTTACATCTCCTCCAGTTTTCTGCTCAGTCAGCCTGTTTATATCTGTTCCATTTAAACATTTTTTTTTCCCTGCAGGGGGAAAAAAAACAAACTTTGACCCCCCCGAAAAAAAAAACAAACAAACATGAAAAAAAGATTTTTAATCTGTGGAATCTAAATTGAATTGAATTGAATTAGAGGCTCGTCTTCCACAGAGTTGCAGTGAAATGAGATCGTGCTGTTGATTGCAAATTAGAGACGTTTGGCCACAAACTGGTTTGTTTTACAGATGGAACGAGTCTTTTACATGCCATCGTTCATCATGGCAGAACTGTGACAGCCTCTGCAAATGCACACAGTTGTATTACTGTATTTACAAGGACCTACACTGCCTTTGCATTATTTTTAATTTCACCTAATTTCATCATGGATGTTGATAAGTTTTTCTTGACTTCAGTGTAATCATTGATTCTGCTTTTTGGACAATTCTCCTATTGATTCCTGAGAAGTTTTGTGTGTTTGGCAAAAAAAATTAGATCTGTAGAAGCTGAAACAAGGCCTGAATGTGACTCAGCAGGGTTTTTCCTGGCTCCCAATGGGCGTTTGTGGGCTAACTACATACCAGTAAGCATGATTGCTGCATACAGTCAAGGATCTGAGTCACTGTTACCTTCTTGATAAACATCTGTTCCAATGGGTTCAAAAAGATGGACACAAATGTCTACATAAGAAGCAGGTGTAGCAAACAAAACTAATGATCACAGGTGAAAACAATCAAGGATGTGGAGAGGGGAACTAAAGCAGCAGGAGACACAAGGAAAAGCAATTACCGAAATAAAACAGGAAGTGACTACAAAATAAGACAAGAAAACTAACAGACAAACAATGGGGAAAAAGGAAACGTCAGTAAAAACGTAGGAAAAAGCTAAACACTAAGGATTATTAGTTATTATTGTTATTTTGACTATTATACTAATAAATGTGTCTATTGTGCTTGAGTGAATGAAACCTATTAAGAAAACTGGTAAGGGTTTCTTCATAACATTGGCAGGGAGAGGGGAGTTTTCACAGTGCTGGCTAAAAAAATCCTCCAAAGGTGTGCAAAAACCCCTGTGGTACGAGTTTAATGTTGTTTTGCAATGTTCAGCTTTCAGGAAAACATACCAGCACTGATAAAAGGAACTGATAAGCTTGGATACATACAATTACGAAAGAGTGGACTATGTTTAACCGGTTCTCAACTGGTCCTAGTTCTCATTTCCCATTCATACTAAAGGCTGGATTTCCAGCATAGCAAAAGAATGCAGTTAATGTTTTTGTACAAAAATTCCTCACAGTGTTTTCTTGTCTCATGAGGGAGTAGTGAACTTTTGATAAGACAGTGTCCTGCTACATTTGGACAAGTGAAAACATTTTAAAGATATATTTATATATATCACTTTTGTATCATATGGTCTACAACCTCAACCGTGAGCAACACGCAAGGTCAGAGTTCAACTAAGCTGATACAAAATGGACAAAACAGTGTGTTAGTTAGTTTGAGGCTTCAGTATGAAAACACTCTTGGAAACAGGCTTCAGTCTCACAGGCCCCAGTCTCAGTGACCGTGGTTACCAAGGAAAAATGTATATGTGGTTGGCAAATGGTTGCTGGCAGTCGCTAAGTGAAATCTTTCACCTTCAACATAGAAGTTGTAACTGTTATCAATGTGTTTCAAAAGGTTCAACTTCTACTTCAAAGACAAATGGTCTCAATTTCCAGAGACCACTGTTGCGCTTTTCACAGTTTCACTACCACTCGGTAGGTAGTTGTCGAGTGTGTGCAGACAAGCCAGTCTCTTCCATGCAAGCTAAATGCAACTGCAGCAATCTGTTAGCAGCAAAAGCAATCAAAAGGAGGTTTTCGGTGCACCACTGATCTCTAGACCTGAGGCCTAACTGGGCATGACAGGTGTGTTTAACACTCAGGTAGCTTGTTCCCACTAAGCACCTGTGACTGGTGACTGGGAAGCTTGTGAAGAACCATGTAGATCCTAAACAATTCCAATAGATAGAGTTGTGACGGTTTCATAAATGAAAAGAAATAAGGACGGTTCTAGAAAGGAGATAAAGATTTAGAAATGTGTGGGTTTTCAAAGAAGAAGACAATGAGAAGTCTTGATGGAAAACATCCTTAGTTTCATATGACTTCAGGACAGGAAAATAGAAAGGGTGAGAGAGGGGCAAGTATGTCAACACTAACCCACAATGTGGCCACATTTTAGCAAATAAAAGACCTGCCCCAGTCTTGTTTTGGCTGGCTTGGTTGGTCAGACAAATAAAATACAAGTTTTTTTTGTTTTTTTTTTAAAGAAACTGCATTTGTATCATTGTTTTTGTGGCAGGCCAAAAGAGTTCCTCCAGTTTAAATACTGTCAGTAATAAAATCTGAGCAATGTCCAAAGAAAACGGCTGTTTTTAACTGCAGGCAGGCCAGTTTGCAGGGTAGAGAGGTTTGGCTTATGTTTGGATGTTTCAGACATTTAGATATCACAGTCCAATGTACATCTGAATCAATTTTCAGTGCTTCACTTTAACACAGGACAACTGAAGGAGGTGAACCTATTGCCTTCTAGGAAAGAGATTACCTTCAAACATATTTTCCTACCTATTCAAATAGTGTGGTACTTCAACCAAACTCACTACAGCAGTCATCTGTGACCCAACAAAGTTCTGACAGAAAAACATATTCAGCGAATGTCTTCTTGTTTCATTTCCCTAAAATTAAGTCTGATTTTAAAATAGGTCTTTATCAAATACACTATACAGATAGAAAATTAACATACACCTGGCAGGCAAAAAAAAGTAACAAAAGATGTTTGGGATGTTTTCTCACAGTTTTCATCCTGGGCGATGCACTGCAGCGGGATGCCGAAGAACGAAGTGTAGGAGTCATTGTACCAAACCAACAGCTCGGTTCCTCTGGGGATATCCATACATGCCCTGTAGAAGATGCAGGATCTACAATACAAACACAGATATTTTTAATTTGAAAAGTGCAACTCAAGTCAAGTTCTACCACTCTCTACTGGTCCTGTATGGACGCTTGGTAAGGACCTGTCAGCTTCATATTGCGACACTGGGTCCCGCAAAATCTAAAACAAATGTGTGAAATAAGTACTCTAGGTGCTTAAGTGTAGTCACAAGTTAATGTCCAATTTATGCCTAAACCTAACCAAACTGTGACAGAAAAGGTAGTCAAAAACAAAAGCAAAATAAAGCGCAATAAAAAGTGGGTTTGGGTTGTAGGTCATATGATTGTGCCATCCACCACCCGACTCACCTGACTCTTAATTTTTGAAGGTTGTTCTTCCTAAAATAAGGAATCAAAACTAAAGGGGGATCCCTGTGCCAAAGAAACTGAAGCTAAGGAGATACCACTTGTGGTAAAAGTCTGACAAGGAGGAGTTCCTGATCAACGAAGTTAGTAATTAGGATGTTTTGGCTGAGAAGATCTGACGAAAAACCAAAAAATTCTCAAGGTGAATGGACTCAGTCAAGAAATAAAGACAAAATAGAAAAATTCAACAGGAGTTTTGATATATGAACAGCTTCATTCAATGGTAATACTTGGAACTGATTTATGGATTAAGTGTGATTTTTCAAACATGAATTGGGGATTGCAATGTCCTTTGATCAAATCCTTCCTATTTAAACCTTCATCTTGAAGCCTCTAAAAACTCCAAAATGAAATACAGCACAGCCAAAATAAATCCTTTTTTTAAAACGGTTATAAACACAAAAACACACACACACAAAACTATAAGTGAGTAAACCCAATATCCACATTATATGCATTAAAATATTCAGGTCAACACAGGTACAGTTAAAAAAAAAACTAAAACCAATCACACTGAACAAAAACTTCTTATTGTTTTTCCAGCCCTCTATGTATCAGCACCCCACAGATAACAGATCAGGTCAGTGTGGTCATCCTCCCAGCAGCTCCTCTCTGTCCCAACCTCACACCAAAAAACTAAAGGCGAGCAGGCTTTCTGTTATTGCCAAAGCCACTGGAATAGTCTGCAATTTCACATAAAGTCCACAAAGACTCGCCTATTATTGTTTGCTTTGAGTCAAGTCTCAGGTGTCTCATCATTTTTGTCAAGTTGAGTATTGTTTCTATAGACTTTTTTATTCATTGACTTTTTAATTGAATCATTTTAACATGGGTTTTAAATTTTCATTCATTCATTCATTCATTATATTTTTAAATGATAACATTTGTCTTTTTATACATTATTATACATTATATATTATTATATACATACATATATCAATACCCAGAGGTTGAGCACCCTCATCATCTGGACAATCACTAATGATTGCAAGGCGACTGCACAGGTCTCCTGGTGGGAAGCAAGCTGTCTCCACATAGACTGCGTGCCGTTATTTTCAGACAGATTGGTGAAAATAATTGTTATTTAATTTATAAACACAGATTGCCAGCATGTTGCAATCAATATGAGTTTCATCTGTGCCAATGAGCGCAACTTATCTGCAACACGTCTCTTTGCAATAGGGGACTCTGCTCAACTGACTTCCAAATGGTCAGATTCTGGTTATATTCTTATAGGCTGCTGAGCACCTATGTTATTTTGCAGTTAAATCCATGACGTCCTGCAGCAACTATATCACTATTTGTGGAGGAATTTCTGAATATCTGTTTTAAAACTATGAGGTTCTGGCTGGACTCTGAATGTAACTAGTTAATGTAAATTTCTGAGTATAGGGCCAGCAACAGATTTGTAATATTTGCCACAATTAATCACCGTATCATCTACAGATTCATCACAAACAGATTGCATGCAATTGCCAACTTGACCCCATTCAATCACAAATCTGACAACAGATTAACTCCAACTTATTATTGTTTATCGCCACCTTAACGCACCAAAGTCGCTTTGAAGATGGCAGCTGACTGTGAGTGGTCGCAGACTTGGTCCTCATCTGTTCCTCAGCAACAAGATTACAAGTTCATTGCACATGATCACAACAATTTTGGTCATGCTGCAGTCTTCAACCACTGTAGCTTAACTGTGCACTGACTCTGGGGAGTAATATTTGTAAGATACTGTGAGAATGAAGACCATTGTATGTACCCAGATATAAGGGACCCACCCTGAGGAGAGCTTTATATATATATATATACTGTATGTATATATGCGAACTTACAGAGACAGCCACTTAGCTGCAGCATACAGCGAGCAATTGTGTGTCTGATTTCCACAGTTGTTAAATGTAAAGCACATCTTAAAGAGTTTTGTTTTAGTAGTGAGAGCACTGGACTTCTGGAAGGAAATAACTTAATTTTCCCTGCTGGCAGCCATGAAATTTTACTCTTTACTTTTACTGTTATGTCACCTAGAAGCACAGCATCACCAACGGTCTCTAAAATAATGAAGACAAGATGTTGTTGAAAATCCATGTATGCCTGATCTGTAGATGTGTGGATAACAAATGTGATGAAAATGTTGAACGAACCATCCTTAAACCCTACTTTGGACAAAAACAACAGTTCTGGATACAAGATGATGTGAGGCGGTTGGTGACTCTTTCCAGGTCTGATTTTAGAAAAGCTTCCCATCTGATAACAGCTTAGTTTCACATCGGACCAAACCCGAATGATTTATGGGAAATATCTGGTGTCTCTCACTCTCTTCAGACCAACTAATGACCATGATATTGTTCAAACATGCAGCCAGTGAGCTGTCAGTTCCTGGGTCACAACACCGCTAAAACAAACACCTCATCCACCCAAAAACATCTTTGTAACAACATGAGCGAAATCCACATTCAAAACCACATTTTCATACCCAGCCCAGACTATTTTAAAACACTTTCCCACATGTTTTTCTCCCACTGGGGCCGTACAGTGTCAGACAGACCAGATTGTAACAGAGGTCACCGGTTCAACTCCCTCACGACTCCCTTGTTGTTATCTGCCTAAGTGCCTTTGAGCCAGAAAACGTATTAGTCTGTGCAAACAGCTTGAGACAACCACTTAAAGTGATATTAAATTATATTTAATCCAAACCATAACTACTTTTTTAATGTCCAATCAAAGTACATTGAGTTTCTCAGTGTAAGAAATGTTCAGCTAATAAAGTTTGACTTGATGTTGCTGAAACACCCTAACATTGAACCTGCTCATCCAAGAAAGACCCAATACTAATAATAGATTAATTAATTTTAGATTGATTTTGTACCTTCAAGGAGACATCTGTTCCCCAAGACTTGAAAGTATCTATAGATAGATAATCTATCACAATTTAGACAGCTTTATTTTTTCTGTTAAAGTGACTCTCAAGGGAAGAAAGGGTTAAACAAACGATGAGAGTGAGAGAATTTGAGGAGGACAAACTCTAAAGCAGAAAAAGACAAATAGACAGAAAAATTAAAGATGACAAAAAGGAAATTTAGACAGGCAGGAGAGTGAGGCAGGATATCAGCTGGTCATATGATGCTTATTTAATTCAGTCAAGACACACCAAACTAACATACTGAGAGGGAGGAAAAAATCTAATTAAAGGACATCTTAGAAGTACAGAAATATAATATAATATATGTATGTGCACTGTTGCATCAGAATATTTAACGTCGGGGGAGACAAAATAACAGAAAACAGAAGCACCGTAAAGCTGCTTAAAGTTTTCTTAAGATGCTGAAACACACTGATGGCAACAATAACACCAAGAGCTACCATTATTACCATGCACTGCTGCAAAAGTTGCATAATCTGACTGCATGAAACCACTCAGACCAATACTACAATTTTTGCTTGGTAGCAGGTGGTGATAGTCATGGCTCTGCCCCCCCAAAGGCACATTTGTAGTAGAAATAGTCTAATTTGTAAAAAATAAATAAATAAATAAATAATAAATCTTATTTTGGGCAAAGTCAGCAGGAAGGATTTTTGTAGGACTACACTAATGTGCACTATTATGCTGTGTTCTCTTTTACAAACATTCTGCTTTGTAAAAAAATTGCCATAAAGAATCAGATGTTCATGAGCACTCCATTCATATTGTGACAGCCCTCCCACTGTCTGCAAGGAAGTCCTGGCCAATTCTTGCTGATAACAGGCTAACATTGAGACTATATAAGAGCCCCTTCCACTCCACCTTAGATCAGCCCTCTTTGGTGTTTGTGTTTTGTTAGTTTATGTTTAATAAAATATATATTATTCATGTAAACCTCTTGTATGGACTCCCTCATTTTCACGTGCCTGGAGTCAGTTTGTGACGACATCAAATCCCTCTCAACATCCCCTAACAGATTTTTCCAAAGTCTAACAAAGTTGAAGTTTGGGGTGGGGTGGGTATATATAAATTCAGAAAACACAGAAAAGAAAGGACTGGATGAGCTTTCATCTATTTTAAAAGGGTCCCCAAACCTTTTCAAATATCCGCCATTCAGCGTATGTATTTATATGTTTATTCTTTTTAGTGGAAGCTTTGACAATATTGTTCTTACATTTCAATTAGTATCTGGAATAATCTATCTACTGTTACTACACTCATTAAAATAAATACAAAATAGGTAAAATTTGGAAATAGATACATAAAATAGAGTATAGAATATAAAAATGTACATTTCACTATGAATTTTTCCCCAAAAAACATTTAATTAATATTTTGCATTTAAAAAACTGAGGTTCATTAATGATTGTTCATTTTTTTAAAACAAGTAGAAAATCTTTGAGTGTTTAAAATAATCTTCTCACACCTGACTTGGACCTCTTCACAAAATTAGTGTGTGAAATAAGTTTATATTTGAGTACAAAAAGTACTGCTTATGTAAATTTTCATGAACATGATAACTGGATTTATACATTTGCTTATTATAAAGTGTCATAAAGTGTTATAACTTTAGAGAGGAGTTAGTTAAGCCAGACAAGTCCAACAGAGCCTGCTGAAGATCTTTAAGAATGTGTGTGTGTTTTATTAATTCTTTCCACACCGTGAGAGGAGTAAGGTGTTTTTGGATCCATATGAAAACACAGCTAGGAGGGACCAGGTTATAAATCAAACATACCCAATGACCTTCCAGGAAAAAAGGAGAAAGAGAGGTGCACAAACATGCAGAAGCTTGTATGCATTTAAAACAAATGTATGTATTGAGCACAAACACGCCACTACTTTCAGGTGGGGCTGTGTTATGAATCAAACACACCCAACAGGCTAAGGTATGAAAAATAAAACCCCCTGCTGCCTTACAGCAGCGCGGCGGAGTTCAAAATGATTCGTCTGGCAGATCAGTGGGGCAGCATCGTCAGCCGTCTGATCTTCTTCTGTTGTGTGTTTTCATACAAAGCAAAAGTAAAAAAAAAAGTTTTATAATCAGCTTTTCAATAATAACACACATGCCAGCTCATGTGAACAGTTCAGGATTATAAATCAGACAACTCAAATACCTCACAAGGAGTGAGAATGTGTCTACATTGGTTTAAATGTGTTTATCCAAACCATTCGAGCCGACAAAGTGTCACAAAGTCAGTCCGCATTTTGTTTTTTGTTTTTTTGTTTTTTTACAGAAGATTAAAATGTCCTTTAACAAACCAGGCTGCAAAAATCAGCCACAAGCAGTCAGTTAAACTTTTCTTTTTTCTTTTTTCTTTTTAAATCAAGTCCAGACATGATCTGGGACTGAAAATAAAGGGCCAAAGACTGACTTCTAACTTGAGAGTCTGGAGCACAAACATGAAGGCTTTATTTTTAAATAGGAATCTTGCCTCTTCAGTTAAATAGTCTTTAGTCTTTTCAAATGAAGACCTGTTTGTCTTTGGAAGGGGCTTATTTGCAAATATTTACAGAAAATCTACAGGGAAGTGAACTCATTTCCTGATGCACTTCTTTTTTTTTTTTTTATTAGATGTAGGTAATTAAATATAGTGGTGTGAAAATCATGACTTAACTGTGATAAACCACATTTTTTTGGAAAGCTGAGTTCAGTTTCACTAGCCACACCCAGGCCTGATTACTGCCAGACCTGCTGAATCACAAACTCACTTGAATAGAACCTGTCTGACAAAGTGAAGCAGGCTAAGAGATCTCAAAAAGCAACACATCATGTCACGATCTAAAGAAACAACTTCATTGACATCTATCAGTCTGGAATGGGTTACAAAGCCAATCTAAGGCTTTAGGCCTCCAGTGAACCACGGTGAGAGCCATTATCCACAAATGGAGAACACAACATCTAAAGAACTGCAGGCCTCACTCGCCTCAGTTAAGGTCAGAGTTCATGATTCAACAATCAGAAGGAGACTGGGCAAAAACGGCATCCATGGGAGAGTTCCAAGGAGAAAACCACTGCTGACCAAAAAGAACACAAAGGCTCGTCTCACATTTGCCAAAAAAACATCTGGATAATCCCCAAG
>VUQS01009545.1:0-11089 GCA_015108495.1 Heterochromis multidens
GGAATACACTACTTTTGAATTCATTATTGAATTTTGTGCATAACAATGCGATTAATCGCGATTAAAAATTTTAATCGTTGCCCAGCACTAATATATATATATATATATATATATATATAATGTGTGTGTGTGTGTGTAATGTTCAGTTCTATGTGCTTGAATTGTACTGAATTCGTTTGATTTGACAGGTATTGATTACTTGCAGATGTTGATACAACTACAAGGCTACTTAAATATATATGACACTAAACAGTTAGACATTATAATCTTCCGGACCTTTGCTTCAAGAAATTTTCTCAAAGTGAACCTCTTTAAATTTTAGTTGAATAACCCTGTTATAGACTTTTAATAGCTTGGGTATACATTCTGTACAAAAGAAATTTACCATAGAGAAGCTGAACAGGATCGGGACCACAGTATTAGCAGTCACTTCTATTTGGAGGTTTGGCCAAAAGTTAAAAAAAAAAAAAAAAAAAATTCTATTCTCCATTTTAAATAGCCTCCAGGATCCAAGATACACTTCAGGAATGAAAATAAAAGCGAGTAAAGCACACACACCCTCTTGTTCCTTAGATAGGAGCGTTTGGCAGTGATACGCCCCCTCCTGGCCTCCAGCTGTCGAGCGCTGACCTGAAGTCTGCGCAGCTCGTCTCTCTCTGCAGTATCGTCCTCTGTGATATCATCCGCACTTTCAAAGGTGTCATAGTACACCACTTCATCCTGACGCTCTGAAAGTACACATACAAAAATATATACCATTAATGTACAGCCAGAATTTGGAAAGTCTTATAGCAGCCAATAGTGCAGAAATGCCATGTCAGGACTCTCTTGAAAATAGGATAATCCATTTCAAGGGCCTTATCTTGTAAACAAAAAGTAGCTGTAGTAGAATACCTGTCATCTGTCTACGGATGCTGTCTAATTGAGCAGTGAGGAGCAGCTCTTCACACTGTAGTATCTCAGCCTGGATGTCATAGAGTTGGAGCTGGAGCTCATAGTACTGGGTCTCCATGTGGTCTAAGAGAGCCATCGCATCCTCACTGCTACATAGACTCTGCATCTGGAAAACATGAATGCAAAAAAACTACTGTCACAAAACAAAGTGTGCTTAGGTATGTGTTTGTCGGTTCCATTTGGTTGTGAGTCTGCTACCGCACCTCTTCTCGAAGTGTGTGTTTCCTCTGCTCCAGACAGATCTCCCTGGCTCTCTGGAGCTGGAGGGTTTCCTTTGCGACAGAGTAGCGCAGCCTCTCCATGCGCTCCACCACCACAGTCCACGAAGACTTACCAAACTTACGCTGGTCCAACTTCATACGCTCGTACACACCTACATACACAAACGCATTGTACAAGTGCCTGAGTAAAACGTGAGAGTGACTCACAAAAGTATTCATTTTTATCCTCTGGTACAGTGAGTGGGCACGTCACCCACATTTTCTTTTCCCTTTGATGACTGAAGTCTCACATAAAAAGAAGTACAGGTTTCTTACAATAACTCAGAGGGAGACATCTATTGGCCACATTTGGATATTACAACTACTTTCTTTTCAGCCGCCTCTTCAAGCCACTGACTTCCTTGGTTTTTCATCTGATGAATGTCAGATAATACAAGAACCAGTCAGCCAGCTGTGGAGGATAAGAGGGACACACTGTGGACTGACCCTGTACAGACAGAATCTGCTGGCAGAGCTGGTTGATCGATAGGTTGTCCTTGTTTCCTCCTGTTCCTGTTAAAGCACAGCTGTCTGCAGTGTCTCATTAATACCAAATCCCATTAGCCCTGGGCTCCAAAACCACACACAGGTCAATAACACGCCAATGTTTCTACTATGTATGTGTGTTCTGTGTTTGATTATTCAAAGTCAAACTTCTGCGGTTTTATTGACTTGATGTGTCAGTGATGGCAGACTGTACCTTTCTGGGCTCTGGCAGTGATTTCAAAGTATTTTACAGTAAACTCTTGGATGTTGAGGACAGCCTCCTGAGCCTTCTTCTGCCAGTCAGAGTCTTCCTTTTTTAGAGCTTCAATCCTCCTCGGTCCCAAGTAGTCATTCGCCATGGAAATCTAATGAGAGAATACACATATTTTTATCAGCGAGACTAAAAAGGGACATTTAAAAATACGTACTTTTCTGTGAAAAATAAAATCCAAAGATAAAGTTTTTTTTTTATAAATCTTATAAATACTTCTCAAAATACACACACCTTAGGATACAGTATGTAGTGTGCTGACATTGAAAATGGATATGGATGGAATAAGGATAATAAAAAAAGATTAGGAAAGCAGCTCCTGTGTACACAGTAGAGCCAAATCTCGCTGGCAAGTTAGTGGCATATTCATAAAAACCTACACCCTAAAGACAGCACTGCTTCTTTCTCATTTGAGATTCTGAATGGTTGGTGGTTGCAACCCCGGATACACATTACTAAACTACTGCCACTTAGTGGTAAAAGCGAGTTACAGAAATGGTTCCCCTAAACTTTGGAATCATTGCCTGGTGGTATACATCACAGTACAGTTAATTTCCCCCCACACACAATCTGTGTTGAGTGGCTGCTTGCTATGAGGAACGTTTTTAAAGTTTTAAACATGCACTCCATCTGAGTGCATTCACCATAAAAAGCAGGCCTGGAGAGGGAGCCACACTCCCACACATGGAAGCACTGGCAACTGTCATGAAATTTCAACTTCTCCTGTAGTTTTGTTCTTTTAATTATTGTGTGCACAGTCAAGTGAGCATGCGTGCAACTACACATCTATAACAAAACGTAGTCTCAGCCTCACATGGTCACTGAGGTTACAAAAGCATGTGCAACAATGCAAAAAATGTAAATCTGAAGTTTCTGTTGGTTTTTGGTTACGCATATGAAAGGCAGAATAATGTCAACTGAGTATGTAAACATTTATACTAGTGCATCTCAAAAAATACAATCATAAAAAAGTTTTTTCATAGCTTAATTGAAAAGGGTAAACTTTCATATATTCTACATTCATTATCTGTAAAGTTGAATATTTCAAGCCGTTTCATGTATTTATTTTGATGATGTCAGAAATCCACTATCTCAAATTATTAGAATATTTCATTTTGAGTTTGAATAAATTACTGTTCAAACACTATAAAAACTGTGCATCTTAGTCTAGTTCAGCACACACAACTACAATTATGGAGTCCAACTCACGATCACATCTACAACAGGAGTGGGCAACTAATTTTCCGAGTCCACATGAGAAACCTGGACTGTAGTGGAGAGCTGCACCAATAAGCTGAACTCAGTTCTGTTCAATATAAATATTAATTTTATCTCTTTATAAACTGCTACTGGAAAGAATAGATGTTATAATTAGGCAATGAACATGTGAAATAGGCATAGTAAAAACAGCAACATTTTATTATTATTTAATCAATCAATGTTTTTTTTTAAATTTCAAAGACTTTTAACTTTATTCAAAGTACTATTGCTGTTTTGTTTGCAGTTTAATTACTTCATTAGTGTGGTAGGAAAAAAGGTGCACAAGCAACAGGGATGACTGCAGCCTTGAGAGGATTGTCAAGAAAAGTCGATTTAAGAACTTGGGAGAGATTCACAGGGAGGCTAAGGCTGGTGTTGGTGAAACAAGAACCACCACGCACAGATGTCTTCAGAAAAGGGGTTACAACTGTCACATTTCTAATATCAAAACCCTCCTAAACCCGAGAGAACATCAGAAGCATCTTACCTGGGCGAAGGAAAGCAAGAACTGGACTGTAGCTCAGTGGTCCAAAGTCCTCTTTTCAGATGAAAATTAATTTTGCTTTTCATTTCCCATCTAAAATAGGCTTGAAATATTTCATTTTATGTGTAATGAATATAGAATACATAAAAGTTTACCTTCTTGAATTAAATTACCAAAAGTATGAACCCTTTTACGATATTCACATTTTTTGAGATGCACTAGTACAAACTTTCAGCATTACACACTTTGACATCTAAGTATTACACTGCAGCATCACGTTTAAAAGAGGTGGAAACCAGAAATGGAAGCTCACATTACTTTCTGCACACACTCATACTCAGACAATCCTTAGCTTACTAATAAACATGAAGTTTGATTAAAAACATTTAACAAATTAAAAAAAACAAAAAACAGTCCATTATTAATGGGGAAGAGATTTAATTCAAGAGAGGAAGTGGACAGACAAGATTACAGAGCTACAGACCACCTGGCTGACCCTAATCAACCTTCCCTCACTATTCAGCAGTGCACCAGTATCATTTGCCACTGCAATTTCCTGAAGTTTTTTTTTAACAATCCTCCATATTGATTTGTGCTACTGTATATCCAAGATTACAGGATATAAAGAAATATTTCACTAGAGGATCTCAAATGCTCTCGCTCTATATGCTACTTTGAGTACTAATCCCAAAAAGTTGAATCTGTTCATCTGGACGTGGCGTTTTTTAGTGGGAGAAACGTTTCTCCCACTAAAACGTTTACCAACTGGTAACTTCTTCAGTCTCGACTGAAGAAGTTACCAGTTGGTAAACGAAACGTTTCTCCCACTAAAAAACGCCACGTCCAGATGAACAGATTCAACTTTTTGGGATTCTTTTACCTGGATTATTGAGCATGCATCAAGAGATTTGAGTACTAATGCATATCCAAATATGTATAAAAAGTTCTTTGTTAAACATAAGACTGATTTCTTTCCAGTGTTTTTTCACTTCACTAAAAATAATCTTTGATTAAGCATTTTGATATTAAATGCTACTCCATCACAGAGTAGACAGTGTTTGACCCTAAAATTCACACCTATCACCATTTCTGAATCATCAGTTAACCTAACATGCATGAACTGTAGAAAAAAGCTGAGGTACCCAAAGAAAGTACAGTTATACTACTGTCTGGCTATTTAGTGAAGTTAAATGAACTTAGCCACTGAAAGTCTTGCTGTATTGCAGCTGCAGATGCTGTAGGCTATAAATAGACCCGGAAGTATGAGTGTAGCTCTCCTTCCATACACTTGTAGGAGGTTCCATGGTGTAATGGTTAGCACTCTGGACTCTGAATCCAGCGATCCGAGTTCAAATCTCGGTGGGACCTGCCTATTTTGCAATCTCTTTCCTTGTTTTCTGGCAAAGCCACTCAATGGTCACTCGCTCTGACATGTTGAGCAAACTAAATGCACAGCAGTAGAAACTAAATGCACAGCAGTAGAAACCAAAGAGTGCAATAGCAGAGAGACAAAAACGAAGGTCCTACCCTGGCAAAAAAAAGTCAGTATGTAGTATATGTATCTATACTATACTATGTTGACTTATTATCAGCATAGAGGGTTAAAGTTGCTAATAGTTACAATGGTTTATCAGAGGAAAAACACCCTGTTGACAATACTGTCTTTAGCAGAAGAACTGTGATTGAGAGCAGCCACACGTGAAGTGGAGAGCTTTACTCGACAATCCATCTTTCCATTCATTGTGGTCTTAATGACAGTTTGTGAAATAGTAACAACCTCTATTGATTTGTGCTTCTGGACATACATTTTTCACCCTTATTTCTAAGAATTATTTTCCAGATTTTTACATTTCATTTGTATTATTTTTAATACTTGATTAGTTCAAAATACACTATTATTTAATACCCATTGTTAATTATCATTAAGCAGGACTCGGTAAGGTTTAGAAAAAATACTCAGGGTTAGAAAACGATAATTGTTTGGGGTAAAGTACAGCAACTGCCACTTCTTTTAAGGCTCAGTTTTCCTGGTTGCCAGGGTGACAAATCCCTCCGAACAGTGTGGACAACATACTGTACGCGCTGCACACATAAATATACTTCCTACTGAAATACATCAGTTTCAAAGTCATCCTGTCATAAAAGAAAGTTACAATTCATGTCCATGAACACGAACAAACAGACTGCTTTTTTGTGACTATTTCATAAAAGACATTGAGCTGTTCCATTTCTGCATGAGGTCCTATAGGTTTAAACCTATAGGTTTAAACCTATAGGACCTCACACAACATGATTTATTCATGCCTCTGCGAGAATACAGGAAATTGGAGATCCATTCCAGCTGACCGCATGTCACTCTAACACCACGTACCCCTTCCCAGAAGTTTGTCAAATACTGTGGAAAACTTAGAGGAAGAGGTTTTGATCCAAGGTTGGGAAAGCTGTTTTTTCTTAGTAGATGGATATTAGGTGGTAATGTGACACTAAGGTTTTAATATTATTGATGTGCTGTGTGTGAGTCATGGAGCTAAATATAAATGTGCCATCAGCACTGCAATGATTGAACAAAGCTTTTCCCCCATTTATCCATTCACCAGCGTTCATCTTCCCTTTGCAATTAGATCCATCTCATCCCTCTCCCACTGTGTTGGAGCTTATCAGACAACACAAGATAATTTGTGGTACCATAATACATCTTAGTCAAAAATGCAAATACACACTGATGCACACAAACAGAGCAGGCCTTATTTTAGGAGACATGAGAATTTCCTGTCACATCAGTTGTGTTTTATGATCCTTCCACGTCAGTGCCTGTGACTAAATGCAGAAATTCACTTGGATGGTTCACTTTCTCATCTCCATAGTTGCTCATTTCCCACCTATGTAATTTAAACATAGCATCTAAAGAAGAAAAATCCACACAATTCTCACAATCTACAACAACAGGGTCAAACTAACCATTTGAGTCATATTTTATTATTTTCTCCTGGCTGAATGTTACCAGCGCTCTTCTTTTCCCCACACATGTAAAATCTCTCTTTGCGTGTCTACCATGTAGGCTACTTGTCAGTGGTGCATCGTGACTAAAAGGGCTTGGTAAAATGCCAAAGAGGTCTTGACAAATTACTGGGTCACTAAAGGATTTAGGTCCATTCCCATGAAATATCAAGAATGCCCCTCTAATTCTTGTGGATTTAAATGGCAGTACTAAACTAGGGGAAATCTTTACCTTGATCTGCTGCCTGCGTAGCATGGCTAGTTCCCTCATGTCTCTGAAGGGCTGCAGAAGGTACTGGTACAGCTGTGTGGAGGCTTCCAGCAGACCTCCATAGGCCTGGTCTTCTTCCTCATACAGTTCCAGTAACTCCACCATACTGTCCATGGTCTTGTGCTTCTCCAGCAGCTGCATTACATACATGCAAGATGTTAATTTTCTTAATGTCAACAACTTTTAGAATATAAAGGAATATCAAGAAGATTACAAACATACTGCAAGTCAGGGTTGGTTCCATGTTTTTTAAAATGGGGTGGCACGGGGGGGACCAAGAGCAAGGCAGAGGGGGGCCCAAAGGAAACCATAGCATTCCCTGCTATCTATTCTCCCCAACAGGAACAGAATATTTAATCAGATATAACATGTAGAAAACCAACTGCATAAGAGCCTGGAAATTGTTTTCTATTGAACAAATGTTTTGCAAAGAGGCAAAACAAGTATTCAGACCTTTTACTTGAGTAAAAGTCTTAAATGTACTTTTGGGCCATAGTACAATATATTTTAGCAAAATATACTTCAAAAGCAAAGATTATGCAGAATCACATACATGATATTCTAATTATTAATTTCAATAATGTATGTGTGTATCACTTCAATGTTGCAGTGGGAGGTGATTTTGATTACTTATATACTGTTGGAAAGCTTTATTTATAATAAAAATCCCTAATATAAAATTATATTTTTTTTGAATTTGCAAAATAACAAGTAACTAGGTGGTAGGGATGGCACTTGCATCCAAAAAGAGTAGAGGGGAGTAGAAACAGAGAGCAACATAACATAAGTAAAAACCTGCACCTGACTGTGAGACTATGAGGATGCTTTGTGTAACTGTAAATAACAGGAGTATATCTGAGAGTAGTCTCTTGCTGCATAGACTGTGGCTAAGTGAGCAAAGTCATTGCAGCTGCTGGGAATAAGATCAATACACACACATTTTTGCCAGACTGAACAATCCTGTAGGCTACCAGCAACACCAAAATAGGCATTAACTCATCCCTCAAATGGAGTGAGAGGATCGATAGGCCAGTGTGTGTGTGCATGTGTGTGTGTGTGTGTGTGTGTGAGATATCTGACACAACAAACAACTTCTGTTTTTGAATGAGCTACAGAGTGATGTCTCTTCAGACAGGCGAGCTCAGGCTGTGATAAAGAGTTGAATAAGATCAGCAGCTCCTCGTCTGTTCTGAGGATAAATTCTCCTTCAAGTTAATGGAAATCCCAAACTGACAAACACTTACTGAAACAATCAGAGGGAATTAGCTCTGCCTGGATGGTGCACATTGTGTGAGATTGATGGCGCTGCTGTTTGATGTTTTCAGATCAGGAAAAGGGCAGTAAGGCAACGCTTCCTCTGTCTGGTTTTCTGCCTTTTTTACTCTGACTGCGGGTGTTTCTGAACAGTGGGAGTGGGTGTGGGAACGACATGTGGTTAGCTCGTGTACGCTATTCAGTCTCTTTTCGCTGCCAAAAGCAGAGCAGAGAGGAAACGCCTCGGCCAGAAAAAAAACATAAACACATCAGTATAAATGCATGTAGTTTCAACTCTGAGATAAAAAAAAAATATGAAAAGCATCACACTGTGACTGTGATCATAAACAGTGCAAGTTTAAGATGAAGCTTCTATTCTTTTTCACTGCATTTGCAATGAATATAAGTGTATTATAAGAAATGGTTAAACTAAAATTAGAGTTTTCTTGGTCAAGTAGTCCATGTATTTCAAAAAAATGTATCCCATAAATATATAAAGAACACACCAAAGTTTATCTACCACTTCCACTGTAGTGTAATGAAGACGTAACACTGTGATGGGAACAATTGAAAACCCTTCCATTAAAGGCCTCTCTCACCTGCTCCCTCAGGGGCCTTCTTGCACTGTCTGGCTCCATGAGTCAAGGATCCATTAATCTACCACCATTGATTAGTAGCACAACGTGAGAGCCAATGAGCATCAATATAATGTCTGTTTCTATTATGAGCTGTTAACCAATCATTAGCTGCTGCTGGTGTGTCAGAGGAGCAGGCCCGGAGCATGAATGGTGTCTGGAGTATGTCTGCACTGTTGGTTAGAGTCTGTGTCAAAGACTATATCATTGCAAGCTGAAATGAGTGATGTTATTAAAATAAATACAAAGGTATTTTTACTTCAGAACATCTTTTATTAGCATTTATAAAATGAATACCAAAGTCGTTTTCAAGGCCACAAATCAGCCATGCTCATAATTTCAAAAACTAGAGGTCATAAGCATAAAATGTCCCTGTCGTTACCACAGAAAAGACTTCAGCCAGCAAAACTAATGCTTTTTCACTTTCTCTGAGCCACAATAAAACTATGTGATTTTAACACTGATTGGTTAAATAAATGCACTGTTGTAGTAAAAATTCCTATTTTATTCACCCTTTTCCTCACTTTTCTCTTTTCCTCCTTACTGATTGCCTCTTATGTTGCTTTGTCACTTAACTAAAATGGCCTGTCTCACATTATTTTCTTAAAAAACTCTTTTTCTCTTTCGAAGGTGATGACAGTTATAGTGAGTTAGGTTACTTGCTCCTTCTTAGCCTAAGTTAGTTATACCACTAACTTCATGGTTTACACATTTGCCTAACAAGTGAAAGATCCCTCGTTTGATCCCGAGAGGAGACACAAATCCCTTTGGGGTTGCATCAGGGGCATAAAAACTCTGCCAAATCAAACATGTGGAGACCCATTGTGAATAAGGGAGCAGCCAAAAGTAGCTTTATAAGCTTGATAACTAAAAGCCTAACCTTGTTTTTCTTTTGGTTTTTTTTCCAGATTAAGCAGTCTGTGTCTTTTTACCCTGTTAGTACAGAGCTACAACTAATTTATGTGGATATGATGGCTGTAGTCCTTTATATATTCTGACCACATGCCCATGATGATAACAAATCTTTACCCCTTGAACCTCCTAATTACTAAAATACTTAAATTTGACAAAATGGCGACTGCTTAACAACCATGCATTCCCTGCTATCTATTCTCCCCAACAGGAACAGAAGAAAGAAATCTCACCATGATAAGGTCCAGTCCGGCCAACTGGATGGCTTTGCAAAGAAATAAGTGTCATTCATATGGTGACTACTCTCAAAAATAAGGACACGGCAATAAAATACTGACATAGGTAATCTGTTGTTGTCTATGACAGCACGGTGCTGTCATAGACAACAATTTTTTACAGCCAGTTGTTTGTAAAAGATAAAGAAGTGCTTAGATTGTGTGTGTGTGTGTGTGTGTGTGTGTGTGTGTGTGTGTATGCGTGTGTGTGTGTGTGCACTTGACTGTCTCAGCTGTATAAGCAGCAAACTGCTGCCACACTGTGAGTTTAGTACTCCACGCAGCACTTTGCAGCCTAATTTTACAAAATCTTCTCCCACTGGTGAGACAGCATTATTGGACACTCCACCTTATCTCTAGAGCAAAGGAAAAAACTGGAGCACTTTACCTGTCATTGACTGGGTGTCTCTTGTACTACAGAGGTTACACTGTCTTATGCCTTACCTCCTGTAGCCTCTTGTGGTCTGTTTTTCTCACAGTTCAGTCCCCTTCATGCTTTAGACAAGTGGTTCTCAACTTTAATATTTAATTTTTTTTCAGCTGAGTGCCCAAAACCAACATTTTTTAGTAAAATAGAGGTGCAATAAAGCACTGTGCCATCAGTGTCTGAATTATTAAAGTGCACCTGTTATGTTTTGTCTTTTCTGTTCCAGTGGTGGCTGCACATATTAAACATGGTCAAAGTTTCTAATAATGAGGTCAGCAGCAAATGTGAGCCCAAAGTTTACGTTTCAGACTGCTCTAAACACTCTGACTCTGACTTTTAAAATAGAGGAGCTGCACCAAGGCCCAGTAAAAAGTAAATAAGGATTATTTTTTAACTATAAACTATGGAGATGGTAATGAGCATAATGGGTCCACTTTAAACAACAAACTTGTAACTAAAGAACAAATTTAAAATCCATGTCAGTTTTTGTCATCATGCAGTAACAAAATAACCGGTCAGCCATCCCTTCCCCGAGCCTGGTTCTGCTCGAGGTTTCTTCCTGTTAAACGGGAGTTTGTCCTTCCCACTGTCGCCAAGTGTTTG
>VUQS01009546.1:5340-15780 GCA_015108495.1 Heterochromis multidens
GATGTCCCTTTTTAAAAAAAAAAAAAAAAAAAAAAGCACTTCCTGTACAGTGTGACGGGAATTAGATTAAACCTAATTATGCCCGTATCTGTGCACTGGTCTGGGTCAAAGCAAGTATTTTATCTTCCTTATGTGTAAACTTGCAGCAGGAAATAGGTGCACAGACAGAGATGGGTTGATAGAAGTTGTGTTTACAACACAGTTGTTTATACTGTGGTTCAAGGTTTTGCATTTACTGAGTTTTGTTTTGCAGTGATAAATGGAGGATGGCAAAGATGACTGACTGTGCAATGTGGCTGACCTTGTCTCAGAAACACATGAGATTGCTGGGTGGTTCAGAGGAAGAGAAGAAGAAATTAAGAGTGACGTACAGCTAAGAGGAGAGACACAGAACGATAGAGTTGGCCCAACTATGTCAGTGATTGCATCACAGCTTTTAAGGCAAAGTGGCTTCAATTGTTCTTGGACATCCTTTCACGTTCACTGACTGTAACCATAGAAACAAGCCACCACTGACCAATTTTGCACGAGCTGGAAATTAATGAGGGCTGCGTAAAAGACATCTGGCACGGCTTCTCCTCGTTGAGAGTCAGAACTCATGTCATCACACATTTGTGCTAAAATTGTAACTTGTGTCTTTTGATCAGCTTTTTCGCCGCTCTCTCTTTGTTCTCCACGCAAGTGTTTGATTTAGCTGTCTGTTGAGTATCTCTTCACCTTCCCAGCTTATGTAATGATGGAAGTTGAACATGGATGCTTGAGTCATCCCTTTGGATGTTATCTCAGAATATCTGTGCTCTTCAGAGTTCAATAATGAATGCCTCATGCATAAACATACCCACACAGACAGAACCAGAACAGGAAGTAGCCTACAAGAGTTGCTCAGGAATTATTCATGACGACACCTCCGGCTCTGAGTGTGTGTTCTTTGACAGTAATGGCCTCTGAAATGGATGCATCAGTCAGACAGAAATAGATTCCATTGTCAATGTAAAGTTTTTTTGGCCTTCAAGGGCATTTATCGCTGGTCCTAACATCTTAACATGAGTGCAGCATCTCTGTCTGATGGATACACTGGGTAGAGCTAAATTAATAACAGAATACTAACTCTTTCCTAGCAGGGTAGAGGTAGAGAAGCACTTACCCTGAGGTTATGTGATTGAAAACAAAGCGGCAACCCCTAGGAATGAAAAATAAAGCCAAAGCACCTTAAACCTGCATTCTTACTAATATCGAGCAGGAGATGACTCCTCTTGTTGCAAAAAGACATTCTGCTCAGCTTGCTTGCTTGATGACTCAGTAAACACTTACCTGACAATCAAGTCATACAGACTGCAACGCTAAAGTCAAAAAGGAGGCCGAAGCAGAGGATGCTTTACCGCATGATGTACATGTCACTAGCCTATGAATGTGTAGTATCCCTTGGTTTCTCAATTAGATTCACTCCTCAGTCATCAAGGTGAAAGAATTGTAAAAGAATTCAGCTCAAGGGTTCATCACAAAACTTCGACAACCAAAGGGTGATGCCATGGTGGCTATGTCCATCTTTTATATACAGTATATGCTCCAAAATTCAATTAATGTCCTTAGACTCTTAAGCCTTGTTAAAGCTTAGTTAGGAGCATATCCACTTTGATGGACAGGTGACTTTTCAATGAAATTATCTGAAAAATATATAGTCACTACCTGCTCCAAAAAATCCAACATGGTGGTGACCAAAAAGCTAATATCGCGGGTTCAAAATGCAGGGTGCTGAAACTAGTGGGTGATGTTATGGTGGCTAGATCATACATATAAATGACTGTGCCAGTGAGTCAGCAAATGTTACCCGACCAGCTGCTTTTTGTGAGTAGAGCACTTAACCCTGTGGAGTTCGAAAAGCATAGAGTGCGAGCTTATTTGATGTTCTTAGTGTCACTGCAGTTTGGAGGGAAAAATGTTTATACCTGCTAGTTTTCGGTATCACCCACACAAAGCTGCTACTCTGTTCTGTCACATTGACAGTGGGAAATGTCTTGTGTGTGCAGGCAGGCTTAGCTCTGGAACGAGTCTAAGCTGAAATGACAAAGGGGATCTTTATACCTCAACTTCTATGATGAAGTTTGCTGCAGGCAAAGAAAAAAATGAGTCAGTTTGGTATTAAAAGTGATAGTAGGCATATTTTGCTAGAAAAAAAACACTCTTTGATATGCGTACACACTGGGATGCACTTGGGGGATTAGAAGGCCTTTGCATATCAAATGTCAGTGCTCCTCCTCCTACTATGTGGACAAAAACAGATGTACTGTAGAGGGAGCTGGGATGACTGTAGTTTTGCCCATTCTCTGTTGTAGCCTACATTATTGAACAGAGCGATGAGCAATGCACAGCAGTCATACTGCAACTCCAGCTAGTTACTGTAACCTTATTAAGAAAATGTGCTTCCTGAGTGTCTTGAAGCATGCCAAAATGTGTGTGCACGTGGCTGCTTCTCAGTATGTTTGGTTTCCTTTCAGGTGTTCAAAGACGTATAATGTTCCCAGTGAGTCACCCTGTTAGATGCAGTGGCCATTCAGTGGCTCAGTAGAGTGACGTTCATGTTCTCCCATCTGAATCCTATAATTTCCTACAATCAGCTCTCGGAAAAGGTCTTTTACTCTGGCTGAAAATAGAACCTTCTTGAGTCTAAAATACTTTCTGCTCTATTCATGAATCATAGAGTTGTCCAACTCAACAGCAAAGAGTAAGGGAAGATTAAAGGCAGATTTCCTTCACAAACCCAAACATCACTGCATTTTTTGATTGCTGCTTATATTTTATTCTTGTTCACAATAAAGGTGAGTTTCTATCATATGCAGCATGTTGTTAGAGATGGGAATCAAAAACTGGTACTAAATTGTATAATGCAGTGGAATCGCATACTTTCTGGTTTATCACTTCCTTTTATTAATGCGGGCTTGTTCCTCTGACAGTTTCACGTTGCAAAACAATGATGCCAATCATTGTTTTGCAATAAAGCTTTTGCACACTTTAGCCACACGTAAGCCTTTTCCCTACTGATTCTACTCTGATCAGACACAGAGATAACAAAACAGCTGTATTGATGCTGAAAATCTGCATTGGCCTACTTTTTTCCACCCATCAGAAAATTAATAAGGAATCAATAAGGGTATTGGCAAAGATCTGACCTTTCATCGGAATCAATTTTCTATACATTCTAGTCATTCACAGTTTCTGTATTTAGCAAGTTCCACAAGATCATCATTTTATCTGCTGTACTTCTTCCTGTTCTCTAACACACTCTATTAGTTAAATGCTTGAGCTTCATGTTTTATTAAATGCATCTAATTACCACATAATTACATGGGGGTGGGGGGCTTCTTTATTCAGATATTAGTCACATGTGTCAGACTAGCTATACTGGAATGAACTGAAATGAACCATTGCAGACAGCCTGCGTAACAAGGCTGTTGGATTGTCACACACTGTCACATGCAGTGGATGAGCATCACAGGCTGATCATTATATTTCAGTGACTGATATTTTTTGTGCACTTTTCTAAGGACAGATTGTCTTACGTCTTCTCTGACTCTACCAGCATCCTTCTCCGTGATGTCAGTAGAGAATGTGACTTCCTGGTGATTTCTTTTATGACCACATCACATGATTGTGTGGGCAGCCTTCTGACAAAGGGAAAAGATGAACCTAAAATGGGGAAAATTAAAAAACAAATGTTACAAAATCTACAAGAGCTGTTGCTGAAATGAAAAATCCCCCACGTAGAAGTTTTTATCCATTATTCCTAGTAGAAAATAGCAGACAATTAACTGGGATGATTCAATTTGCTTCTGCCTGTGGGGACTGAACTGCTTTTAGAGGCTACATTAAAGGAGTGGCAACCTCTGGGGGTGAGGAAGAAAGCCAGTGCAAGCTCCTAAAACTGCAGTTCCTCTAAAAGCAGGTCAGTCCCCATAGACTTTCAAGTTAAAATACCCAACTCTGCAGCAGATGTTTACATCTTGGGAAAATAAATAAATAAATAAATAAAACTTTTGGTCTCATTAGATTCTTATTAGCTTTTTAGCCGAAAGTCTCAAGTCATGTATGTTGTGTCTGTGCCTTTTGCAGCACTGTTAATGCAATTCTGTGACCAACAAAATGGCTTGCTGTGTAGTTAATTCTAACAACAGACCAACCAAGAAGTCTGTGCTTCTGTTTTGGTGAGTGAAACTGTGGTATTTTAATTGTCTATTACTTACCATGAATTATCTGGGTCTGGCATGCGCTCCTGCAGTGTCGATGGTAGCATTATCTAATTATTCACAAGTGTGCTCTCTTGTCCTCAAACCAATGGGTGATGTTGTGGTGGCTACCATCATCTTTCTTATACACTCTGTGGCATTGCCAGATACTACACTATACATAATACAGACTTTGTATAGTTTCCTTTAGTTTTACCTATGCTGCTAGGTATCTTTGCAAATCCAGTCTAGGCCAGATGTGTGTTTAAGGTTTGTTCACAAACTCACTGTTCATTAGGATAGCACAAACAGTCAGACCTGTCTCCGTCCCCAGCATTATAGGTTTTTGGTTGCAATTCCTGTGGAAACTAAAGCTAGTCCAAAAGTCCTGCAGCATGCTCCCCATCCTTTCATTATAGCGTTGTGGTTTTACAGATGATCACTGAAATGCACTGGGTTTGGAGATAATTATGGTTTAAGCTCGTCTTTAGTATTGCTGCAGCAAAGTAAAAATTCCATCCATACCAGCACATGAAAGGATGTGCTATGAGACTTTCTGAAACTCCCTTTCTCATATTAAAAGTCTTATTTGCAAAGTTTCAACATGTCTGGGAGTTACAGTTGAGTCACTTGCATTTTATTTGTTCCAACTATCACCTCAAGCTGTCATTTTGAAGGTCAGCTTAGTAATTTTTTTTTTTCAAAAGCTTCTCTATAAAATTGCCACAGTAGTTTGTAAAAGTGCAAACCTACTAAGTAATACCATGTTACTTTAGCACTGAAAAGAAATATATAATATATCTCAAATTTAAAAAAATTGACTTTATACTGTACTGCTCATAATGCATGAGTCCTTTGTAGACAACAAAAATGTGGTCCTCTTTTTTGATTCTGTCACACAAAATAATATAGACACATGGATCAAAGGGTATTTAAACAGAGCAGTGTTAGTATCACTAAATGTGGAAAGCTTTTAGCTACAATCTGTGAAGTGTGGCAAGTGTTGAAACACAGCCCTGCTTTGTGGAGGGAGGAAACTCCCGAGGCTTCAAAGCAGCATTTCAATCGGGTGATTCACGTTAGAGATACAAGGACAAAGCAAATCCTACACAGCACACACATGCACACACACTTACAGGTGTGGCTGGGTTGCTCAACAAGTTCACAGTTTAATGTTAACCTTTCTTTCTAGATTCAGGCTGGAGTTGCTTATATGCTGCAAAAATTAAACATAATATAAATCTTGTATCTTTATGTAAATATATGTCAGAGTCATTGCTAGGAGATGCACAATTGTTGATACAAAGGGCTTTAATTCAGTGCTGCACCTTTCACATTGTCATAACTTGCCCACACACTTAAGTGCCAGTAAAACTGCTAGCTACAGAGGACTGTGTATTCTTTAAGCTCTTCAGAAGCTCTTTTATTTTCCTAATATCTTCGTAGGAATGTCAACTTGCTGTAACAAGATCCAAACTTCAAGAAGTTTAGACCTCTGACTCAGTAATAAAGTTTGTTCAGCCATTCTAACTGAAAAGTCTGTGTCAAAAAGCCATGCACCTTTGGCATTTCTCCATGCCCACATTAACACGCCTTCGTCTGGTAAATGCCAAAAGTACTGTTACCCAAATTGCTTTTCTCCCAGCATGCACTAGACAAATGCAGGGGTGGACAAATGGACTGTGTTGCTGGATGGAGGAGGACTGTCTTCACGATGACGGCTGGGGAAGATGAATCTCCACAGGCCCAATGCTTACACACTCAAGGGAAAACATTTTTAAAGTCATATTTTATTGTGATTTTTAATCTAAATTTCTGTTCAAGTTAAGCTCTGAAAGGCAGACAAGTGCATGTGTTGTAACTACAAGGCCATACAGAGTAGCCATAACCTAAAGTTTATTTGCATGTTGTTAAATGCAGAGTATCAGTTGCAAACATTCACTGAAGGGAAGAAAAGAAGCTGTCATTAGCTGAAACTGTCTGTTGGTTGATGCTCCTGCTCTCCTGTGTCTACGCTCTCTCATTCATGAAAAAAATCAGCTTTGGCAGAGAAATAGCAAGAGACAGGAAAATTGAAATGCCAGGACAGAGAGGAAACGGGAGAGTCAGGTATGAGGTTAGCATGGTCAAGATAAATATTTCCGGCGACTTGCCTGACAGCCCCATCAATGAGCCAATCAATGCATCATCTGCAATAATAGATCTGCAATGTGCACTTGCTCTGCTATTGAGCTGAGTGGGAGACACTACTGTTTCCATAGAAACTGGCACTCTCATCCTCGCCTGCACGTAAACATCCAGCTGTTATTAATTTGACTGCTCTGTTAGTCATCCTGTATTGCGTGCACACCTCCTTGGTTAAACATTGCAATAATGTTCTTTCATAGACTGGTCTCATAAGTCTCATAGTGTACATTTGCGAAAGCATTATATCTAAACTGAGCTCTGTTCCTACACATCATTTAAAACATTCAACTAAAAAAAAAAAAGCACTGAAAATGCTTTTTTAAAAAAAATAGTTATGCAGTTACAGTAAAAATGTGTATTCCCCATAGACAGTGTGACATGGATGTAACCACAGTGATGTCATTGGTTTCTGAAGTACTGTTTTGAAGCCTCGAGATGACATGTTTTGGGTATATTCATAATACCTGAAATGAGTAACTGAGACCATAAATTAATCAGAAAAGTGTTTACTGAGATCAAGTCAGAAAGCTGTTTTCCTACAGACATCTGCAAGACCGGAAGCCTTTTTGCAACCACAGCTATTGCCATCTGGTGGCCTTCACATAGAATGCAGGTCGCATTGGGCTAAGTTTTCCAAGCTATGTCCATGTTTTATACTGTCTATGGTACTGACAGGCAAGTTGTTGCTAGAGGTTGCTTGCAGTTGCTAAGTGAAACTGGTTACAAAGAGGTACCGATAACCTCCTTGTGATTGCTTTTAGTTTGCATGGAAGACAGTGACTTGTCTCCAAACACTCGCCAACTACTCTCAGAGCAGTAGTGAAACTGAAAAGTGCCACTCAAACCGGAAACAGAGAATGGTTACTTTCAAAGTAAAAGTTATGTCTTACCTGTTGCTACAACTAAGATGTTTCAAAAGGTGCAACCTCATTGCACTTTTTCAAGTTTTACTAACATATGGTGAATAGTTTGTGAGTGTTTGCAGACGACTCTGCATCTTCCTTGCAACCCCCAGCAAACAATTGCCAACTAGTTGGAGAATAGTTTTCCCTAGTGATGGGGAGCTATCAGGGGGTCCCTGACCCTTGGCCTGTGTGACTAAAGGCCATAGTAAAGATTTAGATAAGTGAACTTTTCGTTTTTCTTGGCTTACTGGCTTGTAGACATGATATGAATTAGCACAGCATGTGTTCAGTGTTCTAGTGGAATGAGCCAGAGATTGAGCAAATTGTAAAATGCAGAAAATTCGATACTTTGTCAGATTTGACCAGTGATAATGTATATGCAATTTTTATGTCCTGGTGACCAATAAAATTTAAGTTGTGGCCTTCCCATTGTTGCAAGACTTGTTTCAAAAATAATAATAATAATAATAATAATAATAATAATAATAATACTTTCATAAAAGTATGATTTTAAAAGATGATGACAAGGGAAAACTAGATATTTTCCTCACATTTATTTCAGTCTACTGGTAACTTTCTCATGTGGCATGCAACAGTATTTTCAGGCTGTCCTTGTCTTAGTTATTTGCCAAAGCTTATCTTCCTTATCACCATGCTTTTATTTTACACTAGTGTTTATTTAGTGCTAATCACCTGACACCCACAGGAAATGTCCACCCAGATAAAACCTTTTGCATAAACAAGTTATATTGAAGTTTTACTTGGGCCATTTCACAATAGGCTAGACAAGGGTTAACTTTGGGCATTTTAAAAGTAGACAAAAACATGTGATGTAAATATGCTATTAGTATAGATATGTATTTTTTAAAATAAAAATATGCTAATAATAAGTTGCAGTGGAAATGGGTTATTTGAGAGCCATAATCATTGCATTACAAAATCAGTTTTACTTGTTATACAAGAAATTGGGAGCTGCTGCTGCAATGGCTCTTCTAAATGATTGAAATTGACTGAGACAGGAGTGATAGACAGTGACAGTCACTGAGGTACATGCGTTCATGAATAAATTTCAGCTAGCCAAATGTGACACGATAATTGTTGACGAACTGTCATGCCATTTACTGTTAACGAAGCAGCAGGACAATAGCAGTTGTCACTGTTTGTATTCATTTCAGAGGAAGTGAACAGGAACACATCCTACTGGATATCCTCTGTTTAGTTTAGCAGATGAAATGGGAACAATAAGCCACATGAATTTAGAGGTGGAAGGAGAATGACGAGTTGGACTCTAACCCAACAATCCTGTTGCAATAGTAGCATTAGTGTGTGATGATACTGGGTTTTGAAAGTAGATAAGGGAAGAGAAGTTATTAAGCAGTCCTATAAATTATTAAAGCTGAATATAGCCAGTGGGGCAAATAGAGGGAAAACCAAAACAACACTCACAAACTGGATGTTCAAATCCAGAAAGATGCAGGTGGAATAGCTAGTGTTTCATAAGTGATGTCACTTAGATTATGTCATGTCCGATTTTACAGGGGAGGGTTTCCCTTGAGGGGTCCCAAGATAAATCTAAGGGGTTACAGTAAAAACAAAACAAAACAAAACAAAACAAAACAACAAACAAAAGAAAAACAAATTTTCTTTATCTTTATAATCCTGAAAGTGAAAATAAATTTTCAGCCATGTTAAAATACATTTATAAGACCAAAGGTTTCAAGTAATTTTTAAACCAAGTTTCAACCAAAAATTTAATTTCAAGAGCAAGGGTGATGTGCAGAGTTGTAGTAACTACAGAGGGATAAAGTTGTTGAGCCATGCCATGCTTGTTGCTGATGCTAGGTTAAGAAGAGAGGTGATGATCAGTGAGCAGCAGTATTTCTTCATGCTGAGAAAGAGCACTACAGAGTATAGAGAAGGTCAGAAAGGGTTGTACTGTGTCTTTGTGGATCTAGAGAAAGCATATGATAGGGTGGCAAGAGAGGAACTGTGGTAATGCATGAGGAAATCAGGAGTGGCAGAAAAGTATGTGAGGGTGGTGCAGGATATGTATGAGGAAAGTGAGACAGTGGTAAGGTGTGTGGTAGGAGTGGGTTTAAGGTGGGAGTGGGATATAAGAAGATAAGTGTGTTGCAAAAATTGGGATTACATCAGGGATCAATTCTGAGGCGAGCTGCTTCTTGTTTACAATGGTGATGGACAGGCTGACAGATGAAGTCAGGCAGGAGTTTCTGTGGACTATGATGTTTGCAGACAACACTGTGATCTGTAGTGACAGTAGGGAGGAAGAGAGGCTGAAGAAGTGGAGGTATGCTCTGGTGAGAAGAGGAATGAAAGTCAGTAGATGCAAGACAGAATACATGTATGTGAATGAGAGGGAGACAGGTGAAAAGGTGAACATGCAAGAAGTAGAGGTAGTGAAGGCAGATGAATTTAAATACCTGGGGTCAACCATCCAAAGCAACAAACAGTGCACAACAGTGAAGGATAGGGTGCAGGCAGGGTGGAGTGGGTGGAGACGGGAGCCAGGGGTGATGTGTGACAATAGTGAATGGGAGGGTTTACAAGATGGTAGTGAGGTCTGTTATGATGTATGGTTTGGAGACGGTGACACTAACGACCACAGCTGCCAGACAGGAGGAAAAGAGGAAGACCACAGAGAAGATTAATAGATTTAGTGAAGGAGGACATGCACAGGGTTGGTGTGACAGAGGAGGATGCTAGATATGGTGAAATGGAGTCAGATGATCCGCTGTGGTGACCCCTACAGGGAGCAGTCTAAGAAAACAGTGCAGCGTTTGATACTGTTGATCATAATATTTTATTACAGAGATTAGAGCATGTTGTAGGTATTAAAGGTACCGTGCTGCAGTGGTTTGAATCATATCTATCTAATAGATTCCAATTTGTTCATGTAAATGGGGAGTCTTCTTCACACACTAAGGTTAATTATGGAGTTCCACAGGGTTCTGTGCTGGGACCAATTCTGTTTACATTATACATGCTTCCATTAGGCAGTATCATTAGAAGGCATAGCATACATTTTCATTGCTATGCAGATGACACTCAGCTTTATCTATCCATGAAGCCAGATGACACACACCAATTAGTTAAACTGCAGGACTGTC
>VUQS01009548.1:4987-17425 GCA_015108495.1 Heterochromis multidens
TCCTTTCTTTCTTTCCTTTCGAAATTAACTGGAAGGCAAGGGACTTTCAAAAGTTATCCATTCGTCAGGTAACCATCTAACATATAATCTAGCTGAGCAATGTCAGCACACAAGTGTCACACAACTCTATTTCATTACCTTAAGACAACTACCACAAAAAGACAAGACTTTAAGACCCATGAGTGTATTCTTCAAAACTATTTGCCTTTCATTTCCATCTCTCCCCCTATGAGGATTTTCTCCGCCTATGGCTGTAAGTACTTGATTAACCTGCTAGGTTAAATAAAAGAAAATTGTTCTCTGCTGCAAATCCAAAATCCAAAAAGTACCAGGTTTCAAACTATCAAACCAGATTATTGATCCCCATCACATTCATTGGAAGGCTACAATCCTATTTGTTCAGCTAAATGGAGGTTTAAAAAAACCCATAACATCCCAAAGATGCTCTATTTCACAGACCACAGCTGATGATGAAGCTGATGAAGATCTCCAGAGCAACATATGCTTGAATGATTGAGAATATTAACCGCAGCTAGAGGACTACATGCACAGACTTCAGATTTATGCTTTTATTTTTCGCAGCATTTTCCTCGTTTCTTAAATTGCAACTAATGAATCGTAACTGAAGGGCTGGTAGTTATACATGTAGCTGTTGCAGCTTCAGAGGTTTAAAAGGAATGCTCCAACAGTTTCAAGTGTCGGGCAGAAACTCTTCTTGTAAAGTGTTTTGCTATGGCAGCAGCTGCAATTTGTTCAAAGTAAGTAGGAGAATAACTGGATAGCTGGCATACGTAATCCACAGAGAGGTTGGTGAACTCTTAAAAGTAAACATTTCGCATACAATCAATGGGGTTTTAAATGAGAGACGCCAATGTGAGGGCTGCAGAAATGTTCATATACTGGGATATGAGGAGATCAGTGATGCACAGCTGATGAAAAGGCATCATAGACTCCGAAAAAGAATCCAACACATTTACGAACTGCCATAGCGGAGAAGAGGGTAATGCTTCATTTTACTGCTCCCTACTTTTAAAGCAACTTTCCCCCAATAGTGACAAATATAAGGAAATAAGGAAGGTCTATAAAATGTTACACTCTGTTTCCACACTAGTACATATAAATTCATGAAAATTCTAACTCATATTTGTATTTTTTTTTGTTTGTTTTTAGAGTATTTGTTAGCCATTTTATGACTTTGGTAGACTCAGTCAAAAGAGACAGGAAATTTGGGAAGCATTAGGCAATAACATGGAGCAAACAGTCCAGTCAGTTATGGGTTAAACCTGTTCATGGCATTTGCACTCATGTGGTATGCTCACTAACCACCCTAAAATTTCACAATTTTTACATGTTCAGCAACATGCTGTGCACTGACTAAAACATAAATTAGTCATTAAGTGGAGCAATTAAATGAGACTCTTTTATTCCCCCTGATATTAAATTCATTCCGTATTTCATTCTAAGAAACAACTCTGCTAAATAAAGTATTACCAAGGAGAGATTAAGAATTAAAATTGTGAAAGGCTACATTAACTGGCTAAAGGTTTTAAAAATGGGTTTTAGTTAGAAATCCTCTAAACCATTTTAAGGTGGTTAGTTGGTTTCCTTCTTAATTGCTCGGTCACAATCACCCTAGACCCTCAGGCCAAACGGAAAAACCCACCGCCTCTACTTTACTGCTTGCCAGGACAGAAATGGAGGAAGAACAATGTTGGACCTGTTTGGGGGTTAAATTTAAGTCAAAATACTGCACACTGTTAAGGATTCATTTATTTATTTATTTTTAGGGTTATGAGAAACTATGTGGGAGCCATACTTTCATGGTATTCAATAGTTAAATTAAAGGAAAGACAAAGATCTCTTACGTGGACAAGTGTTCATGGTGTACCACTCCATACACTGGCCAAAGGGGAAGGAAGCTACATAGGCATTGGAGTCAACGCACTGCTTCATGTTGCTGCACCACATGCACTCTGAGCTGCTGCTGCTGGTGCATTCACTGCAGGTGCTTCTCATGGCACAGGGTGTCCGGCACTGCTTGGCACTGTGGTTTGCTGTAAAATACAATACACAGACTTTGAGTATGGACGCCTCTGTGGGACTTAAACGCCCCTGCTGAACTCTACAGGATGATAAACGAGGAGCTATAAATCTATTTAGGCTAACTGACTCAAAAAGTCATCAGCTGATCAACAAAAAGGTTACAAAGTTCATTTTAAAATACTTGGTGGTCCAGGTTAAACAGTCAGAATCTAACACAACTGAAATGTAAAAGGTGTCATTGTTATAGCAAGTGGTATAATGAACCTATTCATAAATCCATTTAGGTGTCCATCTGCCTTTTTGTGTACCCAGTATCTGCCTAATGACAGCGTCATCAGGCAGACACAAGGCGTCTGCAACAAAAATGAGCATCAGGTATGACAACCTGCTTTTATTTAAAAAACAAAAAAAACAAAACAAAACTGTATCAATACTGCCTCATAAAGCAAGGACAGACAGCAGATTTATTTATTTTTTTAACCTTTCTCCTCAGCTAGCTCTTAGACATCACTTGCTGCATGGAACTATTTATTTCTGTTCAACACAAATAAATGTGCATTAATAAACTTAAAAAAGTCAGTGCTTTGTAATATACATAGTGAGTTCACCTGGTCGTTCACACAGGCTGCCATTCACTGGGCTTATGCAGGTTTGAGCTTTCAGTCCAGTGGCTGCTGGCTCGGCCAGGTAGCCGCAAAACCCAGCGTCACTTGGCTCGCCTGGCAGCCATTGCAGGGTGGTGTTGGTGAAAGGTGACATGTCCTCCCAGCACCAGTAGGACACGTTGATTTTCCTGAGCCCTACCCACGGTGTCACAGTGGCCTTGTACTGTAAACAGCAAATCAAAGGAGGATTTTACACAGTGCTCTTTTTGTTGATTGATTGTGGTATCAGATTGCTATCAGATTTTTCCACAAATCACCTCAAACTTAAGTGCCAGTTACACTTAAACTGATTTAATCTTCGGCTTAAGAAAATCAATTTCAAAAACATATTTTGACAACAACAACTCTGCCTTGGTTATGAGCAACAACAACAAAAAGAGAAAATGTCAGAGCAGTTATTCATTTGTACTGACATACAATATATTGAACTGGACAGAGCAGCAACAAAAGCAGCTTTACCTCACTTGACTTGAGAAGCTCTGTTATCCAGCTCATCTCTAATCAATGGCTTTAATATTGCAATAGTAGTAAACAAAAAGACCTCTCTCTCTCACAGGCATGAGAGGAATAACTGTACCTTTGAGACTGAATACAAATGCCATTTCTTGGATTGATTAAACCTGCCTGGAAATAGTTGGAACTGCTGAACTGGATGTACACCATCAATATAACAAGGCAGGAAGACTTGTGAACCCCGTTTCAAAATCTCTGTGCCTTTATCATTGAAAACCAATGTTATTCCAGAGCAGTTAAGCTTCCATTACTCTCTACCCCTTAAGCACAAAGATTACCGAAAACCAACCACCAGAACAAATTTAGACCAGCAGGGGAAATCTACACGATTTCATTAGAATGGATGAAAGACACTTCTTTAATTCCAGCCTGACTTTGTGATTTAGACTCCTTTTGTCTTATTTAGCTTCAGCATTAGATTTGCCGTGTGGTGGCTGCAAGGCACTTTGCAGGATCACTTTTTTTTTTTTGCATGGGTGGCCTAAGTTAGAGGAGGCAGTATTTGTATCTGGTATGTAATTAGAAACTACAAAGAGCTGTATAATTTTTTTTTTTTGGTAGGGACTTTTCTGGACCCCTAGATGTTACAAAAGACTTTTTCCATTTTCTACGCATCTTCCTCTCGTCTTTTTATGAATTAACTGATTGATTTCTTAATGGCTCAATGTGCAAAATGTAATAAAAATCATTCATTTATGTCTAACATTTCAAAGCCCAACAGTGTAAAGTTTTCAAAGTGAGAAAAAAAAATCTGATAATCCTATTATTGGAGAAGATAAAACTATAGTTACGTTTGCAAAATAAGTCTTCTACTTAACAGATTCATTAGTTACATTAAACACGCAAAAAAAAAAAAAAAAAAAAAAAGATTTCAAACGCTACCGCAAAGACACCCAAGGGCAAAAACTAGAAAAGGTGCACCAGAGTCAATTTATGCTCATAAATCAGAGAAAACATGAGAAAGAAAAACAGTTTGTTTTCTTTAATAGTGGACTTTATATGTGGTCTTTCTTGAACCAGTGTGTTATTACTGAGTTATTCTTCTCATGTGTCCACATGCACTTCCTTCAACAAGACAGTATATCAAAGAAGATGCTCTTTGTAGACTACATCATTAGTTGTCTAAGTAGTTTATCATTCTTCAGTCTTTGCCTGATTTGATCTTTTTGCTGTAATTATCCATTTTTATCTCCACCGCTCTCCGTGCATCTCAAGTCTTATCAGTATCTTTTTCTCTGCTGATCTGATGACCCAATTTCCCCAAGGAGAATATCAAATTTCTCTAATCCGATAATTAATATCCTGGTTAAACCCCCCATCCCTCCTCCTTCTTACCACCACGCTCATTATCTGCAGCTCCTTCAGGACAAAGTCCACCTTCTTTTGCGTGGTCAGAGAGGCCAGGACGGCATTGTGATTCCTGCAGGTCAGTTTGGCATTATCGTATGAGTCCTTTGTCGTGATGAATTTCAGACAAGAGTTGCCCACCAGGTGCCAGCTTTCACCACACACGTTCTCTACAAAAGAGAGAGCAGATGTCGATACTCTTGACACAATAGGTTGGTGGGCTAATATGTAAGTTGACTGTATATCCACTGGGAAAACTGGAGTCCATCAATTTTTTTTTAACCATTATCCACACATCTGCCAATTACCAAAAGCAGAGGTTCCACAATTTTGTAGCATGTGAATTGTTATTTTGAATAGATTTCAGAGGTAACGTGGTAAATCTATTTAGTTTCTCACAAAAAATTTGAGAAGAAACGAATGTTAGGAGGGGTTTTCCTTCTGAAAATGAATAGAGAAACAACTGGTGATTCTGTTCAGTGTTCAGTTTTACAGTGGTGCCCATAAGAGCTAGCATCCTGCTTATCTGTACTGTATATCAATATTTGGCCATTTAACTTCTGTTATTGGTGTGGCACCTGTAGATCTGAGAAACTAAGTATGATTTTTTTTTTCTTCTCCTTGTGTGTGTGTTTAGAATCTTTTCAAATTAAACCGCTTTACTCCTTCCAAGCATCATTGTTACCTGGCAGCGAGATGCACTCTTGGTTGCGAGAATCCCACTGACAGTTTTGGTCCACAGCACAGCTCTTGCAGCTTGTTTTCTTGTTGCACACGTACGATGGGTTGTCCTTGGGGCAAACTTCATACTCTGCTATGGCCCCCTGAAAAAAAAAAAAAGCAACACTTTGGACTCTTACCTGTCAAATTATTAAATGTCATGCTGTATAAATTACATTTATTCACATGAAACAAAAAATAATAATTCATTAGTCATGCAGAATAAAGGGCAACAGATATATGAGGAGCAGATAAATCTTTCCAGATTCTTTCTAAAAGATTTAAACTTTGGATATGCTGAAAAAGAAAAAAAATCAAAGTCATTTTTTCCCTACAATACACTTATTTTAATTTAAATATTAGATTATTAAATAACTGAAGTCAGAGATACTGAGACTCATTTCTCAAATATTTTTAAAGACAAGTGCAGATAAGAGCTCTGAAAGAGACATTTGAACTGTGTGCGTCTGCCAGCAGCTAACAGAGCAGTAATCTGATCGTAGATTGACAAACCAGATTCAGCAAACATGAACATGTTTTATTAGTCCTGACACACAGCACTGAATTATGTGTGATTATTCTACAATAGTTTATTTGCCAGCCCAGAAGGCCTGAGTCACTTTATTTAATAAACGAGAATTTTATCTAAGATATGTTTCTTTTTTTTTCACTTTATATATTTTTGTTTGGTGCACTCTGAGGTTACAATTAAATGACTTACAGAAAACAATCCACTTACATGTTCTATAAACCTTTAAATTAGCCTACATCTTGTTAGCTGTCTGATCTCTACTGCACAGGTCACTGATGAAACGCATTATATTATTTTATAAATATGGATTCACGGCAAACATTTTTACATTCCTCAGTATTTAATATCTACCATTACAGTGCATACCTGAATCAATAAATGAAGAAAATATTAACATTCACACATTTATTATGAATAAATACACAGCTGTGATTATAAAATAATATGAAGTCTGTTAGTACTTATGAAACATTGGACTGTTTTTACTTGGACATCCAACTCAAACTAAAATACCACTGCAGTACAGACCTGCGTCACCTCCTGCACACCCTGCTAGTACTGGGTTGGACCCCCTTTTGCCTTAATTCTTCGTGGCACTGAGTGAACAAGGTGCTGGAAACATTCCTCAGAAATTTTGGTCCATATTGACATGATAGCATCACACAGTTGCTGTGAACCTTTTGTTCCACCTCATCCCAAAGGTGCTCCATTGGACTAAAATCTGCTGACTGTGGAGACCATTTGAGTACACTGAACTCACTGTTATGTTCAAGAAAGCAGTTTGAGAGGATTTCAGCTTTGTGACATGGTGAGTTATCCTGCTGGAAGCAGCCATCAGAAGACGGGAACACTGTGGTCACAAAGGAATGGACATGGTAACAACAATACTGAGGTAGGCTGTGGCATTTACACAATGTTCAGTTGGTACCAAGGGGCCCAAAGTGTGCCAAGAAAATATCGCAGACACCATTACACGACCACCACCAGGCTGAACCACAAGGAAGGATTGTCGTTTGCATCAAATTCTGATCCTACCATCCGAATGTGGCAGCAGAAATCGAGACGCAACATTTTTCCAATCTTCTATTGTTCAATTTGGGTGAGCCTGTGCAAATTGTAACCTCCGTTTCCCGTTCTCAGCTGACAGGAGTGGAACCCAATGTGGTCTTCTGCTGCTGTAGCCCAAGGTCTGTTTCAAGGTTGGGCATGTTGTGCTATCAGAGATGCTCTTCTGTATACCATGGTTGTAACAAGTTGTTATTTGAGTTACTGTTGCCTTCCTATCAGCTTGAAGCAGTCTGGCCATTCTCCTCTGATCTCTGGCATCAACAAGGTATTTTCACCCAGAGAACTGCCGCTCATTGCATATTTGCTCTTTTTTCAAACCACCCTCTGCAAACTCTGGAGATGTTTGTGTAGTAAAATCCTAGTAGATCAGCAGTTTTTGAAATACTCAGACCAGCCCATCTGGCATCAACAACCATGCCACATTCAAAGTAACATGAATCACCTTTATCCCCACCCATTCTGATGCTCGTTTTGAACTTAAACTGGTCATCTTGACCACATCTAAAATCCCTAAATGCATTGAGTTGCTGCTGTTGGCTGATTAAATATTTGCATTAACTAGCAGTTGAACGTGTGTACCTAAGAAACCCAGGTATACCTAATAAAGTGGCCAGTGAGTGTATATTATAATGCAGCTGCAGGACAAAAAGTCAAAAAGTTTATCCATCAGTTGGGATGTGTACTGTGTTATTGACCATCAGAGAAAAATCACAGAAAAGGTTTGTTTGCACACATAAGTGGAGCTTCCTCTCTTGGAATTGAGTTGAATAGCAATACAGACGCAATACAATAATTTGCCTCAAAAATCATTAACATAATATAGCCTTTGAGATTTTGGGGGGCAGAGTCACTTTGATTTCTTTTAGAACATCATGTGCTGGACTGAGATAGTCCCTCAGGCTGTATCTCCCCCCCGCCCCCGCCCCCGTGTGTGTTTTAAGATGAAGTAACCCTTGGAAGAAAATGAAATAAAGATTTGGTACAATAACATTTGTATATTCTATTCAACGCAACAAAAAGTTGCCAAACTTAGTGGAGCTTCACTGGAATTGGCTACAGAAAACGATTGTGTCGGAGCATTCATTATTCTGTGCTTCAAAGAGCCTCTGACTGTTCGAGACCATAACAACACTACCTATTCATGTATTACAATATGTCATAAAATTGCACTCCAGCTTGCATGGCAACAAATGTTAGCTGGCAATATGTGTTGAAGTGAAGATACATCCATGGATGTAAACATCAGATTTAAAAGTTTTGTAGCAGGCAGGGAAACCACCGTTCTCCAACAAAAACCATTACTTTGTATGCAAGTGCATCGAGAATGTTTTTTTCCAAGGAATGAGGTGAATGCAGGCAGTAAACCCAGCAGGCCCCTTCTCTAAAATCTGATATATACTGCTTTCTGGATCCTCCCATACTGGGGACTTACAAGAAGAGTTTTAAAAAATTAATTAGCACCGTTTCAGCTACTATATGTAAACGTGCATTTAGATGTGATGTCCCTAAATCCTCTCAGCAGAGTTGAAGTTAATATTAGCATCAGTAGAGTAAGTTTTCTTACCGATGGAGAGGTACAGTTACTTCCAAGAGACACACATTGACCTGAACACCACTGGCAGCCATTGGTGTTGGCAGTGCAGCTGTAGCAGTCTGTATACTGGTCACATCTCTCACTATCACCATCTGCAAAATTTAGAAGAACAAGGTGCACATTATTTTCTCTTTAAAAATGCACAATTCATAAGAATTGAGACCGAAATCTTCCAGTCAGTCCAGAAGTCATTCTTGAAAAGCAACTGGTAATTCCGATTCTGCCATTAACCACAGCTCAGTCAAAATGTTTATGCTTTCTTTCGGGGTAACCAGTGTTGACTGCCAGACAGCATCCCTTGTATTTAATGTGCCTGAAAGATATTCCATGGAGCAGTTTCCATCTGCCAGCACTGCTGTAAATGCAATACCGGAAAATGAGACAGCCGTGTTGAGGGGCAAGGAGGATGGTTTTTTTTTTTGTGACAAATGACAAACAAACAGAGGACAACCCTCAACAGGAAACAGACAGAGCAGGCTGAACTGTCCCTCATGATTACCTAATTGACATACATACACACACGCAGGTAAGAAATCATGTGTGGGTGCATCAGAGTCGCAAGGGTTAATGTTGGGGAATGCCAGTGTTAAAATGATTAAAAATCAAAATGTAATGCAACCCCAACTCCAAAGAAAAGTTTGCACATTACGTAAAATGTAGATAAAAATAGAATGCAATGATTTGCGAATCTCATGTTTTATTATATTTTATTCATTTTAGAACATAGAAACCACATCAAATGTTTAAACTGAGAAAATGTACCACTTAAAGAAAAATATTTGCTCATTTTGAATTTGATGGCAGCAACACATCTCTAAAAAGCTGGGACAGAGGCAACAAAAGGCTGGAAAAGTAAGTGGCACTTAAAAAACAAAAAAACAGCTGGAGGAACATTTAGCAACTAATTAGGTTAATTGGCAACAGGTCAATAACTCGATTGCTCTTTTTATACCTATAGTTTCTCAGAAGGTGGGCAGAGGTTCGCCAATCTGCAAAAAACTGTCTAGAAATTGTGGAACAATTTCAGAATAATGCTCTTCAACATAAATTGTAAAGACTTTTAATATCTCATCATCTACATAATATCATCAAAAATTTCAGAGAATCTGGAGAAGGCCCAAAAAAGAAGAAAACAAAAAAAATCTGGATGCTTTTTGGCCCCTCAGGCAGCACTGCATTAAAAACAGGCATGATTTTGTCATGGAAATCACTGCATGGGCTCAGGAACACTTCCAGAAATCACTATGAACACATCCCAAAAAGTTGAATCTGTTCATCTGGACGTAGCGTTTTTTTTAGTGGGAGAAACGTTTCGTCACCTCCTGGTAACTTCTTCAGTCTCAGCTGACTGCAGACTTCCCCAGCCTTATAAACAGTACATTGCATAATGACCGAAACCAGCACCACTGACTAACAATGGGCCATAAGGTCAGTTTCAGTTAGTCAGTGGTGTTAGTTTCGGTCATTATGCAATGTACTGTTTATAAGGTTGGGGAAGCCTGCAGTCAGCTGAGACTGAAGAAGTTACCAGGAGGTGACGAAACGTTTCTCCCACTAAAAAAAAAACGCTATGTCCAGATGAACAGATTCAACTTTTTGGGATTCTTTTACCTGGATTTTTGAGCATGCATCAAGACACTATGAACACAGTTCCCTGTACCACCCACAAATGAAGGTTAAAGCTCTATCATGCAAAAAAGAAGCCATATTTGAACATGATCAAGAAATGTTGCTGTCTTCTCTGGGCCAGAGTTCATTTAAAATGGACTGAGGCAAAGTGGAAAACCTTTCTGTGGTCAGACAAATCAAATTTTGAAATTCGTTTTGAAAAACGTGGACACAGTGTTCTCTGGACTAAAGAGGAGAGGGACCATCTGGTTTGTTATCAGCACTCAGTCAAAAGCCTGCACCTATGATGGTATGGGAGTACATTAGTGCCTTGCACATCTGGAAAGGCACCATCAATGCTAAAAAGGTATATACAGGTTTTAGAGCAACATATGCTTCCATCCAGATGATGTCTTTTTCAGGCAAGGCCTTGCATATTTCAACAAGACAATGCTAAATTGTACATTGCAGCTGAACTGGCCTGCCTGCAGTCCAGACCTTTCACCAGTTGAAAACAACTGGCACATCATGAAACGAAAAATACAACAAAGAAGACTCAGACTAAACATGAGTCTGCCCCAACTTTTTTGAGACTTGTTGATGGCATCAAATTCAAATTGACCTTATTTTTTTCTGAAAATGCTACATTTCTTCTTTTTAAACATTTGAAATGTTTTCTATGTTCTACTGTGAATAAAATATGGCTTTATGAGATTTGCAAATCACTGTATTCTGTTTTTATTTACATTTTACAGCATCCCAACTTTTTTGGAATTTCGGTTGTACATTAAAGTGAAAATGGGTTATATATGGATTTGATATGCAAGCTATTTCCAATCACTCTAAACATGCTCGGTCCCCAAGACCATAGTCTATGAGCACAACCATAGTTTACAGTCATAATACAGAGCAAACCAGCAATTTTTCAACTGGGGTTAGTGTATTTTTTTGTATCTTTGTTAGGTATACAAATTGTTTTCAAAGCAGCAATCAAGTAATCCACTGATGAAGCGAAAGGCCATAGTCACATATACAGAATTGACAGCAACTGGACAGTTTCAATGATGCATGAGGGCCCCATTTTCCACATTCAAAAAATTTACACATATACACAAACATACACACTCACATATACACAGAGGAAAACACCCAGGTGATGCATTTTCTCGCTCATTTTCACTCTTTGATGTGAGACTGTGTTGGCAGCCCATGACAAACAAGCCGTTTCTGGCAGTCTATGCATCTCATAGGACATCAGTGAAGTGAATGCAGATGAGTTCTACACACACTCAAGAAAAACATCAAGAACCTAAAATTATCTTGGATTAGCCTCACATGTCATGACCCAAGCTGATGCGGCATTTCAATGCGATTGCGGCGTCACCTACATGATCTTGTGTTACAGGTGGACGGGAGCTGTTCAGGGCCGATAGAGTCGCTTTCCCAAGGCAGGCAGACACCCTGGGTGGTGTTCCACACGCAGTGGATTCCCAGCCAGGCCTGGCTGCAGGATGCTGCGCTGGAAAAGGCAGAGCAGCTGGGCGAGGTGTACATGAGGACATCGCTGAGCAGCAGACTGTTAAAGCCACCGAACACATACATCACACTGCAAGACAACAGAAGAAAAGATTTTAGATTACTACAGGAGAAATAGATGTGAGGAGGGAAGGTGTTCAGGAAGTAAGACAAGTTTCCTCCCCACTATTTTTTCTCAATTTCAACCCTTTATGCACACTGAGTGATCCTCCTCTTCTCTGGGCTTCAACCCACCTCATAAGACTGCTAAATCCCCAACAAGTACTCTCTTCCTGTGCAGATGGACCTGACAGGACCCCCTACTGTGTGTGTGTGTTAGAGTGCATTTTGATGATGGGCCCAGGTCGTTTCTGAACATGTTTCTCCACTGGCCTATGTTCAGCTACCGGGATTACTCTGTGAGCATGGGTCTAAGCGTATGCATGCTCTCAGAGTCATCCACCAATTACCCATTCACAGCCTGCCCGGATGGGTGGATGGGTAATTTGCACAAGTCTGATCAAAAGTCCCCCCGGACCATGGAGGGCACACTTCAAACTGTTCGCTGAGGACGTCCTGCTGAGCGCGTAGATCGGGAGGAGGAGAATGCGGTAGTGTTGCAGGGGACTACATCAGTTAGCCACTTTCTTTCTCTCTAATTTAAAAGACGTGAGTCATTGTGGAGAAACATAGTCTGACAGATAATGAAAGCATGATTTTTTTTCCATGTTCTTTCAAGAATATTATGAAAAGTGTTTTTTAAAAGAGGATTTAAAGAAAGTCACAGAGGAAGCAAGACAAAGTTCAAAGGGAAGACTGTGCCAGGTTTTTCC
>VUQS01009548.1:22933-32954 GCA_015108495.1 Heterochromis multidens
ATGAAAGGAGGTTCTGTTTCATTGTGTGCGCAAATCAAGTTGCAAAATTTGACCTTCTGCTGCTTCCTAGTGACAACAACAAAACGCTGGAGCTGTACTGAGCAGCTCCCAGGTGTGAACCCGCACAGATGCATGAATGCAAAGAGTCTCAGTGAAAGGAGAGAAAAAAGAAAAAAAAAAAAGATGATGCATGCTAAGCAGATTTTACAAGTTATTTTGTGTGTGTGCTACTGACCTAAATTGTAGGCCAAGAAGTCAGAGGAGAAGCATTTGGCGCCGTGGCTCATGGATGTGTCGTTGTGTGTGTTTCCTCCAAACACCAGCATCGTCCCACTCACCATCACTGCTGTGTGAAGGTACCGGAAGAAGCCGCTGTCTCTCAGAATGGTCCTGCACAGCCACAGTTTAGATTGCTGTTATACACTTGAATGTCACACGGCCGATACTTTCAGACAAGCAGTGAGGCTGCTTCGAGGTGAGTTTCATTTGTCGTCGTCATTGCAAAATGTAGTGTGAAGACTTTCTCTAACTAAAGACAGTAAAGTTTGTTTTTGTTTTCCTTACATTTGCAGACTTCTTTGTATAAAGCACTGTTTGCTCACCAAAGATTTTACAGTATTTTACAATTTGATTTGTGCAAAAACGCTTCATCCTTAGGGTCCAACCGCCTCATATTAGCAGAGGTTTAGACATGTACAGGTCACTGAATGTGTCCACGGTGAGCTTGCAAAGATTCCGCCTTATTTTGATATCATTAATCATTGAAGCACTACGTGATGCTCTTTATGTGCGATGACATTTTGCAAACTAGAACCTTAAACTGCTTTCACACATGAGCTTTGAACAATTTTAGACTAATCAGGTTGGGATATTTTCCAGTTGTTCCTTCTCTTGTGTGGCACGCAGCAGGAAATGGTCAGCTTCAAACGTGTTCACACTACTTAAAAAAACACTTGCAGTACAGTGTGCAGGAGGCAGGTCACATCATGCCCATTTGCTAGCTGTAAATGCTCCAAACTAGTACCTGGGATTTTCACACCCCCACACATTGACATCACACAGACTTTGTTCTAAGGAGGTGGTAGTTTCACTGCTAATGTCCAATCCAACTGCTTGCACTGTCACATGCAACTCTGCTGAGTATGATCAGGGCCATAGTACATGCTACTGTAGGTTTTAAGCAAACATAGTTCTTAAAAATACTAAAATAAGTACTGGCAGAATATTTTTTTAAGATTACAATTATATTAAATAATACTTCATAAGCAAAAAGGCACAGCATGCTACATTATTAAACTGTACAAGAATCTCGTAAGATCTGTGTTACTAGAAAAAAAATATAACACAACATTGACAATATAACAGAAAATCTCTCACCATTTCCTCTTGTCCACATGAAACTTGTACAGGTCCCCTGCAAGACCGTACTTGTTGGCACTGAAGGCCTTGTAGCCTCCGTGGATGTAGATGGCTCTAGTGCTGGGGTCAAACACACTGCTGTGGCCATAGCCCCCCTGGACCAGTGCACCCTCTGTAGACACGATGCTCCATGTGTTCTTGGCTGGAGGGTCACATAATAGTATTTTACTGGGCAATTAAAAAAAAAACTGACTTCAAGTTATCATAATGTAATGAAATACTCGAATGCAAAAAATAAAGAAAAAAGAAAAAAAAAAACAAGAGCTTTTAGAGCCAGCAGTATTTGTGATCATTACTGTAGGGCTTTGCATTATTGTTTCTAAAATCCATTATAAGTGTGAAAGAAGTATCAGACTGCCTTCACTTTTTATTGCTGATAGTTCAGGTAATGATAAGATCCAAATCACTTTCATTTGTGAGCAAATTGGAGATGTACTCTTGTCCATTAGCCACAGCAGCAATTTAATTTACCCCATTTTCTCAGACCAGACAGACTGCCTCTTAGATGACAATGAGACCTCCTAAGCAACCTTTTTTCTGTCTCTTGTTTAGTTAGATCAACACAGCAATATTCCTGGTTTTCTGTCTCACTTAATTCCCACCAGCACCTACAACTTACCAATGTTGTACTCCTGCACCTGGCTGATGTAACCATACAGAGGACAGTGTCCAAACAGAACTAGCATGACAGGACTGGCCCACTCGTGGGCAGGAGGCACAATGTGGGCAGAGTGTCCCACCACAGCGTACTGGTCCTTGGCCCTGGGGCTCAAAAGGACCCAGGTCTGATTCTGGATGTGGAAAACCCACAGCTGGCTGGAGACATTTCCTGTAGCGTCGATCTTTCCACCATACATGTAGATCTTCCCCTGGAAAGAACAAACAGTGGAGCAGAATTATATATGTGGCAATAATTTAAGAAAATCCACTCCATATTTTATGGATATATCAAATTGATGTAAACTTTATTATATTTCACGGGAATAACTCAAGGCAACAATGCTGCAGAGTATGCATCCCTTACATGTTGCATACAAGCAGTATTATACTGAGTCCAGTAAACTGATGAAAGTTTTCGTGTCTTGTTTAATCTACCTGAAGAAAGTAGTAAACACCCCTGAATGTCAACTGCTGATACACACAGGTATTAGTACGGCAGGCACCGGTCCTGAACTGTAATAGTGTTTGTACTTTATTATGACTGATCCAAAGTCTGGCACTTTGGTCATAATGAAACATTATTCTAATTAAATCTAATAATGAAACTAATAATGAAACCTGAACCCTGCAGTAAAAAGCACAGGGTATTCTCCCAAAACACAAATAATAAAGAAAAAGAAAAAAAAACTTGAGTAACTAAAACCTTTGCTCTGTCCTTGAGGCTTGAATAACAACATGCCGATTGTTGTATCTGCCTGGACCTTGTTTCATACACAGTTTTCTCCCATGAATAAGCTGAAGATGGTCTAGAGGTCACACAGAATAATGCCTCTTCAAATTAAGGGATGGGCATTTCACGGTGTTAGACAGTAGTAGATATGTGGAATATTTACTCAAGCATGTGCATACAAAATACTAACCGCAGTCACAGACAGTAATAGGGTAGATATGTGTAGTTCAGTTTGTGATTAAGAATTTGTTTTAATGCAACATATAAATTTAACCAAATAGTTGTTCTGTTGTACAATCGTGCAGTTTTTATAAATCTGTTATGATTAATGTTATGAGAATATGAACTGGTACATGGCATGTAGATTAAAATTATTTAAATTCTACCCAATATGTATCAACGGATTGGATTTTGGATCTGTTAGGGAAGGCTGCATTGACTTGAAGACATTCACAGACTAGGATGCAATTTGTTCATTACAAACAGTCTGCAGCTCAACTGTGGTCGTTTTTTTTTTTTAGTTAGTTTTTTTTTCAAACCACAGAACACACCGACTGCATCTTTCTCTGAATATTCCTCCTTCCTCACTTCCTTCCTCTCGTTATTATTCCATCAGGACTTTCTAAAAGTCTTTTTGCAGAGTGGAAACTGCCTCACTACAACATGAAAAAATTTTAAAAAAAGAAAATCACACTGAGGCTGAGCTGTCTGTAAAATGCATTACAGTAAGAAGATGTAGTTTAGAGCATATATTAATTTTGTGTTTTCCTAATGTGCATCCATTGTCTTGTATTTTTCCTTTAATTCAAATACCTCATGCAGGGCTAGTGAGTGCCCATATCGTGGTGTGACAGTGTTGACGGAGGGGTCAAGGGTCAGCCACGTCTTGCTGCTCAGGTTATACCTATAGAAATGAAGAAAACAAAAGTTTTGTTCAGAATTACAGAAGGAGGATTTTCCAGCTCACTGTAAAATTGTACATGAAAGTGAAATATTTTACAAAGTAACCAAACAAACATGAGCGAGCACAGCAAAGATTCTATTAATCACTTGACTGCTGCAGCAGATTATGTATTTAGCTGATTTAAAATGTGATCGTAAATACCAGCCCTGCAGGAGACTAGAATTACTGCTTCACTGTTTTTGTCTCTGCCAACCTTTTAAGTTCCAGTTTTACATCACTTTCTCCTTCTGTTCCTGAGTTATGGTGTTGGAGTATTGGCCAAAAAAGGTTTTTGCAGCATCACAGTAAGCTGACCTTCAGAATATAAACTGTTAGCACTTCATTTAATCCTACAAGATATTTGTTTGTAATGTTGTCATAGTGCGTGATGTCTTAAGTTAAAGAGAACCCAAAAAACATTTTTTTTTTAAATCAATTCAATTTTATTTATATAGCGCCAGATCACAACAACAGTCACCTGAAGGCACTTTATATTGTAAGGTAAAGATCCTGCAATAATAGAGAGAAAACCCCAACAATCAGACAGCCCCTATGAGCAAGCACTTGGTGACAGTGGGAAAGAAAAACTCCCTTTTAACAGGGAGAAACCTCCACCAGAAACAGGCTCAGGGAGGGGCAGCCATCTGCCGCACCCAGTTGGGGGTGAGGGGAGGAACACAGGACAAAAACATAAGCCTTCAACATAAGTCTTGAAATGTTAATGTTAATGTACTGTTACCTTTGATATAATAAATCCCCCAAATTCAACAGTAGTTGAGACATGTGCAAAGGTTTGGGCAACCTACTCAATCAGTGCTTTGGAAACTCTCTTTTGGAAGAGGTCCCAGTTTGAAACTAAAGTGCAATAAAACAAATAAGATTGTGGCAGAGACTGAAAGATGACAGTTTACAGCAAGTGCCTGGATCAAGGCTCCAAAGTCTGATAGTAGGCTGGTTCAGTTTGTAGTCACAGTGTATCTTATCTTTAAGTATAACTGTAAGAAAGCATTGTTTTGAAACACACCTACAACTACACTGGGTACAAGCTAAGCAATTACACTGGGGGGGGTGTTATAGTATAGGCTCTAATTCAATTAAATAAGTCGAAAAAAAAGCTGACAAAATAGTCCTTTATAGTCTCACATGACATACCATGAGTTAAAAAAAAAAAAAAACTTGGCCTACTGGCAACCCAGTAAACCAAAACATGAGCCGAGGGAATAAATGTGATCTTCCTGGGTGGAGTTCAGGGTTAGGAGTATGAGCCAATGCTGTAATTTTATAGTTTTAATAACATGCTGTCTGTGTCCACGACACACCGTCTGTACGGAGCTGTGTTCTTCTTCACGTCGATTTTCAGGAGGTAGGAAGTCCTGTGGCTTCTTCCTGACAGCCAAGTACTACTTTAGCCCTCGGTACAGCAGACATAAGTTACAAATATTCAGATTTCTCTAAAAGAGACACTGTGTTTCAAAAGAATAAACCCTGCAGTCGCATAGCAACAAGAAGAACTAGTGTCTCGCAGCTCTTTTGAATGAGAGCTGCAGCCAAATGCCTAAAATCAGAGTGAAGATGTTTGCCGAGGACTGAACTTACGCTTTGACCACGTGATAGTCGGAGGCGTTGAAGACATAGCCTCCAATGACCCACATGATGTCCTGCTCAACTACAGCCTTGTGGGAAGCCCTGGCCAGCCCGGCCTCAGTGTACTCCTCCCGGCTCCAAAAAGAGGAATTGGCAGGAACCGAGACAGAGCAGTCAGGACCTGAGAAGGGAGGAAAACCACAGCGTTAAGGCTCCACAGTAAGCTCAACGATGCAGGAGGCTTGGTTCATTCATTTCATTGCTTTATTTCTACTTTTACAGGGACATAAAAAAAAACTGACTGCACTAAAATAAAATACACATAAAACAAGCAGCAGAAAACAAATTTGTTTGCTTGTTTGTGAAAAAGTCTTCACATTAACAGAGAATAAAACTTTCATAAGTTTTATTAATTCGGATCTAAGAAAAATTGGGGTCATGCAAAATAAGTGTTTCCCACATTTATTAACAAGTATTTACTTATTTGACAGGGACGGTGTGAGTGTGCTATAAATGAGTTAGCCTTAAATGCTAATTTTCATCTGTTTCATCAAAAGTACATTTAGAATAAAAACTTCTGCTTCATTGTTGATTTAATCTGCTTAACGGTCAAATAGATTTAAAGAACGAGGCTAAAGGGGGCATTTTAAGCTATAGATAACCAAGACTGGTTATGCAGACATGATGTTATCATCACTATAAAGTAGATCCTAAAGTTTTTGGAATACAATGGAATCAGCTATATGGAGAAACAGTGACGTGATGCAGATGCTTTAGTTAATAGTGGAGACCATTCTTTCATGAAACCATAACTATTAAAGCTTCATTGTTTTGAGTAAAATAAATCTTTAAAGACAGATGGCTCTGGCCAGAGCTGCCTTCCTCTGTTTATGGACGAGAACAATATCACAAGCACAAACCGGAATCGCTCCTGAATGAAAGGAAAGGTTTTCTGGCATACAACTACCAAGACAGGAATACAAAGATTGGCCTTTTCCTGTCAAGGTTTCAAATCCCAGCGGCTGTGGTGGGGTTCGAGGGCTGTTTGATGAGCCTTTTCATCTATAGTGTCCATCTTACCTGATGAGATAAATCATTTACCAATGGAATAAAACATTTACCAACCAATTAGTGCTAGCACTCCGTTGCACAGCAGAAACAGGATGTTCACAACTGGGGAGAATCGTATTGATCATTTAAAAATAATGCACAAGCGATCATGTGCCAGGAAAGGAAGTTCTCTGATTCACTCCAGCAATCATGGTCGCTTTACTTGTTCTGCTTTTTTTTATCTTGTTCAGCAGCTAAATAAATCCCCAGTAGCTAGTATTCTCAAACCTCATTCTTACAATGCTTAAATAATAAAATTACTTTTGTACCTTGGTGGCATTTCCATAAATAAAACAAACACTGTGTTACCACTTTTAAAACATGTAATTTTTTAAGGCTATGGGTCTGTGAAAGAGAGATTAAAGACCAGGGTGGCTTGACTAAACAAGCATCTGTCTCTGCTTTTGCATTGCCTGGTGTAGAAAATGAGTTCATTTGGAAGCTGGCAGCATAAAGTACACCAAGTGTGCTATTCCTCTGCTAAAACACCATGACAGGGTAATAAAGGCTAAAGAAAAACGCCAGTCTGTTTCTCAACTCCCACAGCTTTGGTAATTAGATTGTGAGCACACTGCACTGCTGATATAACTGCAGTTAAATTAAGCTGTTGTCTCTGCTTGTGCAGAGCAGCTCAGTGGACCTGTTTAAGAACTAATAGAGCGGTTAGAACGGCCATATGGTCCGATTCAAAAAACATACAGTAGTGTCGGGTCATGACCAAATAAAACAAGTGAATAGTCATGACTCAACCAAAAGTATGAGGAAGCTGATCGTGCAAAAAGTTCATTTCAAGTCCATCGGGTGACAGCAGATGGATGCTGTGGGGGCCGCAAAAACCTCAATAACAGTGCTGGAGGCTTAAAGCTTAAAGAGGCACCGGTTTGAATCACCAGATAAACAGGCAAAATCTGGACGGATGAAAGAAAACACTCTTTACTAAACCTCCAACTGCTCTGTTGGAGCTGCTCTGTGCTCAACTGCACTGGAGTTTACTTTTAATTTATACTGGGTTTGTTTTTAAAAATTGACACAAAGTTCTGATCTGATGAAAAAAATATTAGAAAACATTCTACGTAAATCAGAATTCACATGGAACAATACATTAGTTCCATAAAACTGAAAAATCTCAACATATAAGCCAAAGATGGATTATAATTTTTAATCCAATAAAAATTTAAAAAGAGATTCTTGTTCAATATTTTTCGTGACCCATAACAGACCAAGTTGAGCAGAGAGGTTCTCTTAGAAATGTATACACTGAAGGATGCATTCACCTAGAACAGGGATGTCAAACTCATTTTACATCATGGGCCACATAAAGGGGAGTTTCACTGGTCCAGCCCACTTAAGATCAAAGTGGGCTGGACCAGTGAAACTCCCCTTTCTGTCAGTGTAAAGAAGGTTAGCTAACTACTTAACTAACTATACTACTAATACTATAGGTATTTAACTAAGTTTAACTTCATTAGTTTGGTGTAGTGTGAATGGCCATGGGGGACGTCTTTATCAGTAGGAAAAGTTGTAAAACTTACAATATACAGTTAAAAGCCTCAAGTTTATGCCCTCCTTCACATTTTCCAAAGCTGTCCAGCGGGCTGGATTGGAGTCTTTGCTGGGCCGATTCTAGCCCCTGGGCCTTATGTTTGACACCCCTGACCTAGAAGCTTTAGGCCTTTTAATTAGGTGTTCCTTTAAAATGTTGATTTCAACTGGGACTGTACAAAAACCATCTTTCAGTGAATGGTTGGGTTGGATGTCCAGAAAGCCAGAGTACAAGTACACTAATCCTACTGTAACTTGTTCATTAAGATCTAAACACAGTTATTGTCTCTTTTATTAAATGAGTGTGACCTGATCACACCTGACTGACATGCTGTCAAGTTCATTTTCTTCAGTAAGTCAAGTTACAGATGTTGCTGGTGATTAAGGGGTCTGGAACCAGGCTCATAATAAATGGTCTGCAGTCTTTCACTGTTCTCTGATCTAATCACTTTACACTCTGATACAGAGCTGCTGGATCACAGGCGCAAAAGATTAAGCAGGACTGTTGCATCTAATCTGCAGTTTCTTGATTGCTGAAAGCACCACAATTGCTCCATAAAATCTAACCTAAATTAGAACAGAGGAATATTGCATTTCAATGAAAATCTTATTATTAAATATTGGTATTAATAACTCTGGCTGGGGAAAAAGTAAATTCTTGGCAGCTAATTTTATGATCCACTGTTCAGTCTGCACACCAAAAAAAAATGGAGCCAGTAAAATACTTATTTTAGTCACTGAGGAGGATTTGGCATGTATGAGAATGCTGAGGCCAACTTGATGACACTGTGGTTATTCAAGCCAGCACAGTGCATGCAAAAATTAAGTCACACATCTGACAGCCAAAGCGATCCCACTGCGCTGCCAGCCCCACCTTGCCATCCTTCCTTACAGACGCAGGTCTTGCCCTGGCAACTGCCTCTTTCAGGTTTCCCACAGTCAGCCAGGCAGTACGGGATGTCACAGGATTCCCCCTTCCAATAGGTTTCGCATTCGCAGTACACTGAAGCAGTGGAGTTCCCCACACGACACTCGCCGTGGCCAGAGCAGTTGTTGGGACATGTATTCACTCTTTGAAGGAAGAAAAAGGAAGAAACAGTCAGAGAAAGAAACTAGAACTTTGACCTAAAACCCCTGAATAAAACATCAGGAAGACCTTTCAACAACTGTATTACTTCTGATTCTGTGCCAGCAGTGCCTCGGCTGTTCCCGGACTTCAACCTAAAATATGCAAAATCCCCCTTTAGAAAGCAGAATGTATCATTATTGGATTCGTCCTCCCTCATCAGGTGGTCAAGCACCTGTCTCAACACTCGTCAGTCATCTCAGAGGGCTATCTACACTCAAACAGCACTGAGCTAGAGGCTGAGGTAACTGGCAGACAAAGTTGCCCCAGGCACTGCAGAGCAGATGGCAAACACACTCAGTCTGCAGTAAAACTGTAACACTGGTGCTCTCAATGTCAAACAGGCTCCTTATATTGTAACAGCTTTTCTGTTAGGAACCCAGTGACAGTTTGTGCCAACTCCTCAGTCACATCAAAATATGAATGGCAATACATATATTGGTGGAATCAGCACTTACTCCATCCACTATAAGTAAGTGTGTCATATTGTGTCAGCTGCTCATTTAATAAAAACTTGTAATCATTAAAAGGAATAGATGCAAATGCAGCATGTCTGTCCTATGGTGCAGAGGTATACAGCTATGACTGGCTATTAGTATGCATGAAGCATTACAGGTGTACACTGAAGTATAGTGTTACCACGCTGCGTTGTGTGGCCTGCTGAGGCTTAAACATTTTAAATGCATCTGTACAACACAAACACAGATCAGTGAAATAACCACTATGCTTGTGCACAAGCAAGATACTTAGAAAATGAGACACTACTTAAAACATTGCTCTACTAACTGTAAAAAACCTCCAAAGAATACTTTTAAATCCTGTGGACATGCACAAAATTTATTAAAAACATATGAAAAACATAACTGCATTAAAGTTTTTTTTTTTTTTTAAGTGCCAAGTGATAGCA
>VUQS01009549.1:4875-16250 GCA_015108495.1 Heterochromis multidens
ACAGCAATAGATAGAGTTTTTTTTTTTTTTTTTTTTTATGAAGAGCAAAGACAAAAAATTATTCATTTGGAAGTGCTGCGATGGTCATTTTTTGTTAGTCTGATTGTTGTTGATATGTAACTTGGTTTCCAGTGTTTGTGTGACCATGACCATGACTAAGACTACTATAGCAAATGTTAAAATGTTAATATGTTGAGCATAATGAAATTCCTGTAACCCCGTGTAGTGCAAAAAACAGGCAAAATTGGACAATGCAAAATTCTTGTTATTGTTCAACAAAAGACAAGGATCTGAATTAAGGGTACATAAGCAAGAACACAATGACAGTTATGTTTTATATTAACTATAACAATAACAGTTTTGAAATACAGTTTTGAAATTAAAATGATACAATGCTTTCATAAGCTGTTGTAGGTGCATAAAGGCAAAAAACAGGTAATTTTAGCCCGTTTCTAGGTGGTTGCCAGCCAGTGTGATGGTGTCATATTATATCATGGATAATTCAGCTTTTGTTGATATAAATTAAATGTTATTGTCATTAAATAAAAATGATATAATAATGAAATGCTTTTCTACGGTGTTATAGGTGTATAAATGCCTGTTGCTAGGTTGGTGCTAGGCAATATGGTGATGTCATAATATCTGATACAGATAAGAACGTTCAGAGGCCTAAAATGTACCTGTGTGCCAAGTTTGGTTGCTGAACTCCTGATGGTCTAGGAAGAGTTTGCAGACAAAGAAACAACCACACAGACAAAGAGAGATTGTTTGTGTATTGTAGTAGGATAAGCTGTTTATGGAGATTACAGTAGGATCACTAAAATAACAGTATAATGGCAGCCAAGGAGCTGACAGTATTTTACTGTAAAGCTTGTAAAGTCATATATATATATGCATGCTCGATCAGTCATCGCAGGTCAATGATTGATTTTGTAATCGTATCATCAGATCTGCGGCCATATGTTCTGGACACTCGGGTGAAGAGAGGTGCTGAACTGTCAACTGATCGCCACCTGGTGGTGAGTTGGATCAGGTGGCGGGGGCGGGGGAAAAGGAGGTTTGAGCTTCTCTGCTTAGGCTGCTGTCCCCGCGACCCGGCCCCAGATAAGCGGAAGAAAATGGATGTATGGATCGATAAACTTAGCACAAAAAGTAAGGAAATTTGTCTTTGTTTGATAATTTCTTTGTTGTATCAATGCTTCTTGGCAAATAATCTTATACCCTTGGAAAGCCTGGTGCCACATTTGTAAGGAAAATGCATTTGTGGGTTGAGCAGCAGAGTTGAGTATGTGGGTTGCGCTCATGAAGAACTTGCCAAATATTCTCTGCCGGTGCCAAGCAGCTTATTCTGCTATTGACTCCTGTGTTGAGCTTCTGGTACCCCCAGGTGCTGACAATCAGATGCCTGATTGGCACCTGATTAGCATTGTTCAGCGATGAGTCCAGATTCTGCCTACGGTAGTTGGATCATAGGGTCAAAGTATGGAGAAGACGTGGAGAACACTATGCTGATTGCTGCCCCGACAGGGTAACAGCTTTTGGTGGAGGCAGTGTGATGGTGTGGGGCGGCATCTCCTTCACTGGAAAAACAAGGCTTGTAATCATTGGAGGCAATCTCAATGCAAAGAGATATCGAGATGAGATTCTGCAACCAGTGGCAATCCCATATCTCCACAGTCTGGGAATGAACTCTATCCTCCAAGATGACAACGATCGCCCCCACAGAGCAGGGTTTATCAGTGACTACCTCCAGAATTTGGGAGTGGAGAGGCTGGAATGGCCTGCCTGCAGTCCTGACCTCGGCCCCATTGAACACTTGTGGGCTCGGCTTGGGCATGCTGTTTGTGCCAGAGTGACCAACACAACCACATTGGCTGACTTGTGACAAATGCTGGTAGAAGAATGGGATGCCATCCCACAGCAGTGTGTGACCAAGCTGGTGACCAGCATGAGGAGGAGGTGCCAGGCTGTTGTGGCTGTGTATCGTTCTTTCACATGTTACTGAGACCCCTGTTTGTTAAATGAATAAATTGTTAAATCGCCAATATGTCTTGATTCATCAGACTTCAAGTTCAGTTTTTCATGGGCACAACCCACATACTCAACTCTGCTGCTCAACCCACAAATGCATTTTCCTTACAAATGTGACACCAACGTAAGTCCAACGGTATAAGATTGATTGCCAAGAAGCACTGGTGACCCAACACATGCAGTTTTTATGATGAAACAAAAGCTATGGCTCTATCCCCATTAGATAGGGGCTTCAAAGTAACTGCCCCAAAGTGTACCTGCTGTGATTGTACTGCTGTTCTTGTCTGCATAAGTGTCATGTTCCTAGGTCCAGTGGACCCAGTGTTCTAAGTTCATGGACTTTCTAGTTTTGTTTATTCATTATTAGGTTTCAGGATTTTGTAAGGATTATGTTTTGCATTTATCCTCTTGTGTTCTCTCCTGTGTTTAGTTCTTAGTTCCTGGTTTTATTAGTTCCCTCTCATGCCCTCTTGCTCTCTGTGTGTTAGTATTTGTTTACCTTCCCCAGTGTCAAGTCCTCGTGTGTTAGTCTGTGTCTGTTAGCCACTTCCTGTTTTACTGTGATAATCCTTCGTGTCTCATGTGTTATGTTCAACTTTGCTTCCTCTGTCCCGTTATACTCTTATATAGTTCACCTGTGTTCCCTAGTGTTCTCAATCTCCCCGATTTCCTTGTGTGTATTTAAGCCCTGAGTTTTCCTTTGTTCCCTGTTACGTTGTCGTCATCCTCCTCCTGGCTGTGTGTTTTGTCTCCGTGCTTCCTAGTGTTCCCTAGTATTTCCCAGTGTATTCTAGTTTCTGGTTTTGGCCTGCCTCGTCAGGTATTTATGTTTTGTTTAATTCAGCATTAGAGCTGCTCTCTAAGTTCAGTCCAGTTTCCGTGTCCTGCATTTGGGTCCTCCATCCCGTTCGCACATAGCCACACCTTGACAATAAGGTCATCTAAATTTCATTAATCAAATAAGTAAAGGGTCAGTACACTCAAAATTACCACTATGTACTGGCAAAATATATTCTATTGTTGAAATAGTTTAGAGTATCTGAATAATTTCACCCATCTAATCTCTAAGTGTTTAGAGAAGAACAAGGGGAAACATCAAACACATCTTCCTGTCACTTCAGTCAAACTGTTTCGTATAATTCCCTCTTTAATGATGCTGTTTACATATTCCGACTTCACATTGAATGTATCCTGACAACAATGAGAGCTGACACATACCAAACTTGGAATGTCCCAGAGCCATCTTCAATGGCTGGGATGCTGTCAGCTCCACCTACATCAGTGGCGGTGTTTCAATACTAGTGCGACACATGTCAGAAACTTTTAAATGTCTGCTCTTTTCAGCACAGTGCTTCAGCATCCAAAAGATGGCATTTTATGTGTAGTAATATGTGTATGAAAAAGAGGAAGCAGTATTTGCTGTAATATTGACATAGTGTCAAGTTTGAAGCTTGTATTCAGTACATGATACTATGGCTCTTGACACATGAGCTTTTTGTCTTTTTTATATTTGTTAAACTCCAAATAATTAATGACATAATTCCTCTCCAGCTCCATCAGACAGCTATTAGTGAAATAAAAATTCATCCTTCATGCTTGGATATTTTGTTAGGAAAAGCTATCCCTTGTAATTTCACATGCCTAGCGCAGCCAGACACAGATCTGAACTTTGACCTCCTTTGATCAGCAGTTTTGGCAAGGCAATCCATCATGGTGCTCTTACTGTCAGAAGAGGTGCCTGGCTGCAGCTGTGTGTCACTGGCTAAGAGGGGCTGCTTAAAGGCAATCATGTCAACCTCCACGCGACTGCTCAGACTCCCAGATTGAAGGAGGACTTGACAGGGCCACAAGAGTCAGCTGAAGACACTGGAGGGCTGTGTCTGACTGCTCCATGGCCAAAAAATGATGGCTGATTTTATCCTCTGAACAACTGACTGAATAAACTAAAAATGTGGGAAATTCATCCAATGAATATCCAACCTCTCTGCTAAACTATTGATTTTGTCCTGCTTTGGTTTTGAGATGAAGGAAAAGTAACACACTCTTTTTTTTCTTGTCTATACACAAAGAAATGCATCACAGTGATCTAAAGCTGCCCTGTTTAATATTACAAAAAAAGCAGGATATGAACATTTTTCTGAGTCTGACCTTCAAAATATGATTCTGCCTCAGGACAGTGTCTAGCCAGACAGATTGAGTACTCTTTAAAGAGATTACTGGCTGAACACAGTATCACGCTGCTGAGCCATGATCTTTGCAATTAGAAGAAATATAAAATGCTTTATTATTTTTTTTCTGGCTTTTCTCCAGCAGCATTTCAGGGTGAGCTGACATTAGAAAAACAAACTAAAAACAACAAATCCAGGGGGAGTAAAATACATTTAGTTTCTCTGGAAAAATTGCTGGATGAATGCATTTTTGCCCAGGGCAGGAGAGTTGCATGGCTCTTTTGCGCTGATGTATACATTATAGATAATTCGGGTGGGGGTGGGGGGGTCTTGAATGAAAAGAGACCTCCTGAGCAGCAGGTAAGATGCAAAATGCCACTTTTCAGGTCGCAGATAATGCACCTACATCCTGGTGTAAATAAGGAAAGTAGTAAGTGATATTCTAGTTGCATTGTCAATGATTCTCTGACAGGGAAACGGATAGCAAATTCCCCAACACTTTTATGCAGGCACCAAGTGCATTAACGGCAAAAATGGGCCTGACTTTCAGACAAAGAAGCTGAGTGACGGCTTGCTGACTGCAGCTCCGAGTGTGCAATAACATGATGTGAAAGGACATTGTCAGGAGCCAAGGAGACGAGCCCAGATTGTACATGGTGACAGAAAACAGAGATGAGGACAGAGATACTGGTGCCATATTAGTGGCCAGCATATTCAAACACCATCCTTGAGTCTAAGCAAACTTGACATCACCTCCAATGGCTTCAAAGTGTTCGCTCCCCCCACACCCCCACTTCTTTCTGCAGCCAGCTTTCCCCTCTCTCTCTTATGTAGAGAGTTACCAGCAGGCCTGTTCTGTCAGGACAGGAGGATAGGGGCGCCGCGGCCTGCGGATACCCTCAGTCAATCTACATTTGGTCACCGTGGTGGGAAGTGTGCTCATTTTTTCCGATATCTGAGCTACTTGAGGTGATCCGAACACTGAAGTGTGAGGAGCTGTCACCTTGCATAAAACTCTGCACCAGCGGATCCTGATATGCTTTGAGGGGGAGGGGGTGGAGATCTCTCTGTCCTGATAGGCTGTAAGGACACTGGGGACCCTATAAGAGAGAAGGGGGAATGTATTCAACTCTGTCCGCCTGGGGACAAGAGGTCGGCAAGGAAGGAAGCAGCTCATCACCAGGCCCCCCGTACTCTCAGGACAGATTTATGCTGTTACCGGGCCAAGCATGGAGGAGTTATTTTAATGCCATATCAAAACATCAACAAGAGGCCAGCAGACAGAAGCACCAACAATATGCATCATTCCTTTTGCAAAAATTTGGAAGACAAAAAGAGCACTGTTAAACTCTGCACGACAGGAACTATGCAGCCAGTACAACTGTGAATCGTGGTGTTTGTTTTAGTGCAGTGTTTTTACTGGAAGGTATACTGTAAGCCTGCCCAGTGGCAGTGGTGGGCACCACTGTTTGTACTCCACAGGCCATTAACAGTTCACCGTACCTTCACCAGCAGGGCAGCAGCTGGAGAGAAAGAAGCATGTAGCAGCAGTGCGGGATCATCATGAAGTAAAAAAAAAAAAAACATGGCTAGAGGCAGGGAGGCTGGAGCATGCTCGGAGTAAAGTTGGCAGCTGTGCGGCTGTGTGTGATAAAGTGCAGCTCAGCGTAAACACACTCTGGGGCTCCCTGCACAGCTGGCGACCGTAGGTTACAGTTCTGAAAGATGGAGTGCAGGAAAGGGATAGTGGGAGGAAGAGATGGATGAGGGAATCGCAGAGCTTGCATCCACGTATCATCTCTCTAAGGTGGAAGAAAAGGATCAGGGCTAAATTTATCATAACATGGAAGATGAGGGGAAGGTAATAAAATGTTATTGTGTCAGAGTAAGAAAAGAAAAGTGTACTTGTCTGCTATTTGCAGGCGTCTGCATACAATCAAAGAGGGATTAGTGTGAAAGCAATTTGGGCACAACACATACTGTACATAGAGTTGGTACCCAAGAGCACAGTTTGTCGTCAGTGCAAGCTGCAGTTTTACAATCTGTTTTTGAAATATACAGAATATACAGTGCACAGGTGGGACAGACAGACTGTCCATGACCTCATGGTAGATACATCACAGACCCCCCAATAGAAATAATCATCAGCAGTGAACTCATTTGTGGGATCATCGTTGTGTCAAAGGACGACACGGTCAAATGAATCTGAAATTTCTGGAGGCTTTTCAGCAATCAAAAAGGTTGAATTACTGTGCAACTTTCCTAAGCACTTGAAGCTTCAGCAAGACTGAACTTAAACCACAAAATGTGGCGTTGATTTAGATAAAATGATGACAGAGATTATACTGTTCAGACCATTTTTTATCTTGTATAATAATAAACATTGCTATACAGCTCTTATTTAAGTTAGATTCATGTTGTAAACTGTTTGTAAAATAATAATTCATAATGACCTAAGTCCATAATTTGACCTGCATGTTTGATTAGCTGAAATATAATTAAAATGTCACAGCAGAGTACGTTAAAGCAAGTTCCAATGCAAACTGACTGGCATTAAGATGTTTTGTGGACATGTTTTTAATTAAATGTTACTCTGCCCTGCTCAATATTTGCAGTATATAGAGCACACATTTCACCAGTAGGTACATCGTTAACACAAACAACCAATATGAGAGGACTTGAGTGGTAGTTTAGATAATAAATCATTCATTTCCACTGTTGTTTTTGCTGATATCCTCCCGAAGGAAACATGGAATCACAGCTGATAAAGTTATGCAGACATTTATTTTTCACTTCTAATGATTTAGTGTGACTGTGCCTGTCACCATGATTTAAAGGAGGCTGCAGTCTGCATTCTGTTTATTGTGACCAAACAAGTGCAGCGCCTGCACGCTTTCAACTTCAGGGTTATTGATTAAAGTTTAAAATGGTTGCCATATTACCCAGGGACTTCTGGGAGATTAATTTGCGCTAATGTTCATCTGTAATTCATTAGACATTTAGACAGCTCAACCACAAGGACTCTGTCTTGAGAGAAAAGGCCATTTTTCAAACAGTAGAAGTATGAAGCCAAACTAAATAATGCTAACATACAATGTGTTTAATGTTGTACACAGGATTTCATGTTTGGAAGATTGAGTACAAAAGTGGAAATGACTTTGTTTGAAGCTGAAACGAAAGATTTCTAATGGGATAAAAGATCTCCATCATGAACAAAACCTGTTCTTACATTAATACAGTAAATGTACACAGATTGAAAGCTTGGTTAATGACTATATGTAGCTTATATTATCACACCCAGCAGACAGGCTGCTATTTTCAGCAAAACAAACTCTGATAAACACCCATACACTCCCTAACCAGCAAAAGACAGCTAAATTAGCAAGTAACTGGTGAACATAGCCAAACATCTAGCAACTTAAGAGCTACATATACAGTTTGGTGACCAAAATTACAGAAGCTTGTTTCTGCCACTGAAAAAAAAAAATAGTCTGGGAGCACCAAGTCATAATTTTAGGTTATTATCTCAACATTTCAAATTTCAGGTTATTATCTCAACATTTTTACTTATGTTGAAATTTTGAGATACCCAACTCAAAATTTTGAAATAATAACCTGAAATTAAGACTTGTGGATGCGATTTTTTTTTCAGTGGCGGAAACAAGCTTTTATACAAAAATAGAGCTGCTATGAATAGAATGCCAATATTGCACCAATCAGCTTATAAAAAGATCAAATTAATATTGAGCAGAATTGAGTTCAGCTTATCGGTGGTACCCTCCACACCAGTCCCAGTTTCTCATGTGGCCCCTTGGGAAAATTAATTGTCCATCCCTGCCCTACACAGCAACTTTACACAGCAACTTTATATACTGAAAACTTCTAGGATTTTTTTTCCAGAAACTACAATCAGAATCCCTGTTAGTGTTGTACCAGATGCTGAGTTGTTGTAAAATACGGAAAGAAATTCCCAAAAACACAAACTACTGTTTCATGGCAACTGGTGTTAGTGTTACATTGTAATGGGTTACTGTAATCACATTACGTTTTTCAGTTACGCAGTAATGTAACAGATAACTTTACTAAACTCAGTAATTACACTACAGTTACAATTATGTCGTTACTTACGTTACAAAGGTTCTTCCGTTATCTGCACGATGGGCAGATAAAAAGAAAAAACATGCCTTTTTCTTCCTGCGCTCTTGTGCTACAATCAGCTGATTTCGGTTCATATGCAGGAGGAGGAGAATGGTGGAGCAGTCTACAGTGAAGATATGGACATCACTTTTAATTTTATTGCACAAAAGGCAATGGCAAAGTGCAAACTGCATCCAGGACAGAAACAAAGCATTATACAGCTTACTGAAAATCTGTCTCTTTGCAACAATCTGCACAGACAGCATTCTAACACAAAGCTGGCCAAGAACCCAGTGGTATTAAAGCTGGGTATTTGCTGACCCCAGCCCAGCAGCCAGAGCCTGAACTTCAACAGGTAACAAAGACAGTGATGAGCAGTCAGGCTTGCAGCCTCTGTTTCTACCTGTTCGTGTCTGTAAAGTAGGATCAGTGTGGCGATCGCTTTGAAGTTTCTTTGGGCTGGTTTTCATCTTTGCTTTGTGTTCGTATGTAAATACCAAAAGAAAGATTGTATATGTGTCCTCATTAGGATAGGAATTTGTGTTGGTGTGTGGGACTGCAGCCTAAGGTTTATATGACTAACTGGTAATTATGTGACAATACGTTTCAGGTCATTTTATAGAGTAACAAGAAAGTAATTTAACGAGTAGTATGATGAATTTCTTTCCCCTGTGATTAATTAAGTAACGTACTGCATTACTTTTAAGAAAAGTTATGACTAATGTGTAACACATTATTTTCTTTTGAGTAAGAACCCCAAGACTGTCTGTGTAGGTTCTCACCCCAACACTAATGGCGACAGATGAAAGACAAGCTAAATCAAAGATTTCACTGAATTACTGAAGCTAGCAGAAAACAGACTAACTTGAATGTAACATGACTTTCTGTAATGCTAAACAGTTGGACAAATGACTCCAGAAGAAAGTATTATACAACTGGGAAAGCTTTAAATTCTTTTCAGAAACGGATTAAAGAAAAAAAATGGACAAAGGCTTTAGGCTTTTCATCTTCACACCTTAAGGTGAAAACAAGGTAAAAACATATAAAGATTTTGTGCCTGCCAGCCTGTTGTGTTCTGTTTTTACTCCTTAAACACCCAAATACTCAATTAAGGCAGTATATTAAGGCATGCATATTTTTTTTAACTTGGAGTAAAAAGAGCAGATATTTGTGTTATACAACTCAAAGTTAAAGCCTCAGCTGGCAAGATACTGCGTGACTTGTTTTCTTCAAAAAATAATACATTGCCATTCACTTTTGATGTGACACTAAATGAAAAATAATAAATAGAACTGTTAACATTAAAACTGAGCTGGCTGTGTATGAAGGCAAGTTGTGTCCTGAGGCTTTGGGTCAGCAGTCAATTAAATTATCACACCAAACTGAAAGACTTGTAAAATCCCCTTACTGAATAATGGTTGTCAGACACTCCATGATCCTCCATGATGTTCTACAAAAAAGGTTGCAGCAATGGGATTAGGGCTTGATCCTCAGCTACTGCTGTGCCCAGTCTAAAATGACTATCCTCTTATCTCAAGGCAACAGAGCTACATTATGTTATGTACCGACTTCGTCAAGATAGAATGGATGTCATTGAAATTAATTTAATCTTCCTTAAATTAGCTTCTGACTATGATCTCTCCCAGTCAGAATTTATGTCCTCCAGAATTCAATTTCCTCCACAGTGTGATATGCTTTTATCAGTTGGTAACTATTCGGTGGCCTCCAATAATGAGAGCTGTCACGGACCAGCAGCAGATAGTATTTGATGGCGACCATCTTGTGACCATTGGAACTGTCGCCCATATCTAGCAGGCATTAAACAAAAAAAAAAAACAAACAAACAAAAAAACACTTGAGAATCCACAGATTTTCTAGCTGAACTGGATGAACTGGAATATGCTTTGATCCAATTACTGATCACTTGGCTACAAAAGTGTTGGACTTTAGGCCATCTGATGATGGAAATGTTTTGAGTCATGACTCTAAGATAACAGCTTTTGGGAAAGAATTGTTTAATTTTCACAACACAGAATTATGCAATAAATCAGTTAAACGATAAAACTATTGAACTGTAATGTTTATAAGAATTTAAAGAATGTTATCAATATGTTACTAATGGATTAAATTCATGTAAAATTGCTGGAAATGCTGAAATGGCTGATCAGTTAATTTCTTAGTCACAAATTATAAAAACAAATGTAGAAAACAATCAAAAACAGCTATGAACATATTGACAGTCTGGGTCTGAGGAGATACTTAACCACAACTATGCTTTCAGCTGACAACCAATGCACAACCAAGACAGGAGTGAAGACACAACCACCACTGACATTGGTTAAAAACATTGGTTCTTATTGGCTGTTAATGAATAACTTTATTTATATAACCCATAAGAACAAAAAAAAAAATAAATCAGACATTTTAGAGTTAACACAGTAACAGACTTTTCACTGTGACAGTGTAAACATTCATATTTTTTCTATGTATTCAATTCAATTCAATTTTATTTATATAGTGCCAATTCACAACAACAGTTGCATCAAGGCGCTTTTTATTATAAGGTAAAGACCCTACAATATTAGAAAGAAACCCCAAGAATCCCATGACCCCCTATGAGCAAGCACTTGACAACAGTAGGAAGGAAAAACTCCCTTTTACCAGGAAGAAACCTCCTGCAGGGTGAGGGGAAAGAGAAGAAAGCAGAGACAGGACAAAAGACACACATGGGAGAGAGCCACTGTTTAATGACTGCTAATAATTAAATACAGTAATGGTGTATAAACTCACAGAGAGTGAAAACTGATGAGTGAAGAAGAAACGCTCAGTGCATCATGGGAATCCCCCCAGCAGCCTAAGCCTATTGCAGCATATCTAAGGGAGGATTCAGGGTCACCTGATCCAGCCTCAACTATAAGCTTTATCAAAAAAGAAGGTTTTAAGCCTAATCTTAAAAGTAGAGAGGGTGTCTGTCTCCCGAATCCAAACTGGGAGCTGGTTCCATAGAAGAGGGGCCTGAAAGCTGAAGGCTCTGCCTCC